>UCOH01009916.1:0-12144 GCA_900474275.1 Synergus japonicus
ATATATATATATATATATATATTATATAGATATATTGTTAATTAGATTATAAAATATTGTGCAGTTAAACTCGATTTTGTTTCAAATTTTTATCTTACATTTACTTTCGGGAATAAATTGATTTTTCAGGACCATAAATTGAATTTCTCGGTTAGATAAAGGAAAGTCGTTAAAATCGCGATTCGTGGTCCAGCTTTACGACCTCTGATTGCACGCTTCGGCTGAATGAAACAGAATCTTTATCAATTATCGAAAGCGAAATGGACTGCTATTCGAAACGCGCATATAATTACTTGATCGAGAATCGATTCTATGGTCTTTTTTTGTCAAGATTTTTGCACTTGATGGAGCTTGCTGTGGTACGTGTACCGATATTGTTTATCAATTGAAGGATACGTAATTCATAATGAAATTTATTTATCTTTAATTTTTTCCAAATACTAAAGGGAACGAAGATCAAGAAATTATTCAAATTGTATATAATGGACTAGGGCCAATGAAGGATATCGAATTTATTAAGTGGATTGCACAAGACTTGATATATATTGCCCGAATAGTGGGCAGTTCATCCCCACTTGATTTTATACATATAACTAGTGATTTTACAATGCATTTCTGAGTGCAGCGGCACTGGTCGCATAAATCGCGCAGAGAGCACAAAATTATCGGATAGGTATGGTACGAGGAAAGCAATTAAGCTTTCACCTGATTTATTTCGGGCATAAATAATTTGGAGAAGTACTAATTATCGCTTGGGCAACCGAGAGGATCTATCTCTTCCCTCTCAAGATGAAAGCACCCGCTTATACCGTGTGGCCAAACTTCCCGTGAAGCGATAAATTGTAGAAACAATAGGAAACTCCGTCGCTAGACAATAGAAGAAATATACTGCCTGGCTAGCGCTAAACCCCCCCCCCCTTCCCCTTACGACGGAAGCGGACCTCGAGTTTATTTTGAGAGAAGAAAAAAAAGATGAAGAAACGAGTTGGGTGCCGCATGTGAATTGTGCTGCTTGAGGGTGAAAATTTCCCTCGAATTTAAATCGAATTTTCGACATCGTCAAATTTTATTAGGACCTCGCTTTTCACACAATATGAGATGAAATTCTTAAAAATATACCAGCTTAAATAACTATCTATTTAAAATTCTAAAAATCGTTTGAATTATATACGTAAAAATAACTTAAAAATCGTTGAATTCCCTAAAAATTCCTAGAAACCTCTTGAAATTCCTCTCTAAAAAAGTGATTGCTCTGTAGAAATGTCTTGAAAATCTCATATTTATTATAATTTCAAATCTGATTGATTGGAATGACTGGAAGTTGTAAGAAGAAAAACAAAATAATCGAGCGCGTGTTGGTTTGCTAGTATTATAGTCACATTTGAAATTGTCTAGATAATAATTTGTTCTTTGAAAATTCCATTGTCAATATTTCCTTTATCAAGAGACTTTTTGTGAAAGACTGGAATACGTATCCTATTTATCAAAAGTAGTCGCTCTTTTCTAAAATTTAAAACGAGTTTCTTGAAGGCCGTTAATTTAGAGTATTCGAGATCATTGGAAACGTCAGGATGTCAGTCACTGTCAGTCTGTTAGATGTCAGTGCGTTTTGCTCCACCTACCCATAGACAGAATATAAGTTGAAGGAGTCTGCAGAGACTGATGGCAACACGAAAACGCATAACACAAAATCGTTTGCCATAATTTCCAAGCTCAAAGAGGCTCCGCAAAACTAGTTCACCTGCCTAGGAGCTTAATTATTGCGTCTCGAAAACCCGAATCCTAGAATGTCCTCATTTTTCAAGGCGTGCCCTTCAACATTTTCTGGTGCTCTAAAAGAATCCCTGCGGCGAGCTTATCTTCTTGCAAGACTCATTTTTTATTTAATTGGAAAATTCCACTCTTCACAGAAAAAAAACAAGAATTATTTAAACACCGTTCATAAATTTGTTTCTTGGATTCAGAATTTATACAATGAATTTTATAATGGATAGAACATACAGATAGAAAATATTTAAATGATTTTATAGAGGTTTGTATATATAAAGTCTTGGTGAGTGATTTTCAGATGTGGATTTTTTTCCCCAACCTTGAAATCTTAGATTGTCAATTGACATGGGTTTTTAAATTGAATCTGTTGCAAAAAAAAATTGTTTAATCTTGCCGTTTTTATAGTGGTCCGTAATGCAATTTTTCGATTGTTTTGCATCTTACACGTAAAATCCATCTGGATCTGTGTCGATGCAAATCCAGTTTGCAAACGCCCATCACGATCTCAGATAAACGCTGGACAAACGCACCGAACTCATTTACAACTTTCGTAAATCCCACAGGACCATTCGTCCGTTAAATGTGCAGTATTATTCGAAGGTGAAGGAAAAGAGGGAAAAAGAAGCAACGGATGAAAGAGATCTGAAGAAGAAGAAGAAGAAGAAGAAGAAGAAGAAGAAGAAGAAGAAGAAGAAGAGAGAAGAGAGAAGAGAGAAGAGAGAAGTTTGCCGCTAATGCGTTTCCCTAATGAACGTTTTCTTTGTCTCGGACAAACATCAAGGCAAATGAATCCAACCTGCGACGTAAAAGTTCACTTTATTGCCAAATTCGTTCCACGAATTTAAATTTCCCAAATTTTTCTCCAGGGGGCAAAATGCAGCATTTAAATTAATAAGAAATTAAGTATAACAGAATATTATTCACTGAAGAAATTAATGAAGCAACGGTTTATCAATTTAATGGCAATCAGACTTTAATCCGTGTAGGTTGTTTGGTAGTAAAACGATTTTATTAAGACTGAATGAAACATAATAAAACCAGATAAAACAATCAATCAAAGAAGAAAATAATGGATATTTGAATCTATAAACTATAAAGCATTTACAATTCCAATCAGCAAACCAAGACGACAAAAAAATTTGGTTCCTGTCGGTTTAAGAGATAATTAAAGAGCTCATCAGAAATATAGACACACATTATGAAGCACGGATTATACTTTTTTATTATATGATATTATAATAATCGATCTGTCAGTCAGTCGTTCCGATATATTGCGACTCTTCAGATGTTTTAGCAATCGGTTCCTTTCATAGACTGACACACTGACACAATGGCGATTATAATATTAACGATAGCGCCAAGGACAGACCGTGGAATGAGCCTGCAGCAAAAATTAGTCGGCTGTCGCTCAACCGTGGAATTAGCAGAAGTGATTTACACTAGGATTACTCCTCTTCGAAAAGGTACTCTTCCAAATCGAAATTCCTCAGACTCCTGACTTTTTCAGGAGGGTTGAAAAATCATTCGGAAAAGACGAGAACCAATTCCTTTGGTTTCTGCTTTGTTACGTCCTTTCAATCTTATCGGTTGGAGAAACCAATTTCTCTGGGCAATATCCAAAAAATGACCAACTCCATAGAGAAATTGGGAAAAATCCACTTTTGAATATTGGACATTTCTGCAAGGTTGAATTTCACCATCTCGGATTAGGAAAACGTATCGGACGAACTTCTTTTTCCAATAGCTCCTTTCTCCCCCCCTTTTCGTACCCCTTTTACCAGCTTCTTCCAGCCCCCTTTTAATACCCCTTTTCTCCACAACATTTATTCAACTGCCTCTTCCAAATCCTTTCCCCAATCGGCTATTATGTAAATTTTCACTTCTGTTTTCACTTTCCCTTTCTGATTTTTCACTTTTTCATCTTCACTTTTTCCAAATTAGAAATTTATTTTTATATTTCCGAATTACCGATTGACATAATTTTCATTTTTCCAAATAATCATTTGTCCTACTTTTCATTTTTCTGAGTAACCATATTTATCTGAATGTTCATTTTTCATAATTTTTTTTCTTCCGAATAAACACCTAAACTTGAAAAACGTAAAAACTTGAAAACATGTAAAAAATGAAAGTGGAAGTGAAAATAGTCACATAATTTCCCCCCTGTTCCATCTTCCCTGCTGTTAATACCCAAATCCAGCAGGTATTGACGTATTTTGTATTTTGAATATTTGAGCCTCGGATTGAGCTTGACAGGTCCAGAGTCATCATACAAGTTCACATATTCAAGTCCACATATTCAAATCCCCCTTGCTCCCTTGCTATTTTTTACTAGTACCTTCTTCATCCCTCATTTACTCTCCACTGGTCTACTCCAACCTTTACCTTGTTTTCTTTGCCTCTGTCAGAGTTTCCTCTCTTCTATCTATATTTACGTATACTCTTCGTTTCCAATTCGCTTTTCCTCTCCTGCTTCTGCCCTTTTCTCTTTTCGCAAAACGACGTTCTTTCCTCATCCTTCTCACTCTCTTCGGCCATTCTGAGCCATCCAACCCCCTTGGATGGTTGGATATCTCCATACGCCACTTACTGAGTTCAGAATGTTCTCCGCTTCGTTGCTTCCTGATCCGACCAATTGACTAGCTGCCTTTTTTTTCATCCGAGGGTCGGACTTCATACTCACGAATCTGCGAAAATTGGTTGAGGATGTTATGAAAATTATTTGCTGTTTTTCCTTTATTCTTGACATTTTTTATTCTAAAGAAATTTATACCAAGCGGAATTTTTTCACTGCACCCTTGTCTATTATTTTTCGTAACCATATCTATAATTTCGTACCAAGTATCTTTGATTAATCCCTTTTTCGTCTAAAAGTCTTGCCTCAAATACAAACTTGAGGCAATTGAAGCACAGAAGATCGTTTAAATCTTTCTTTAAGAAAATGGATAAAAAAAAACAAGACGTCACTTTATGTAATTAAATTAACTTAAGTACATTTTTCTAAACGAATGAGTGCGTTTTTAGGTCGAAAACAAAGTCAAGTGATCGAGGGTGTGCTTGAGCATCACTGGACTTCGTAGAGGGGTTGGTCACCCTCTTCGGGTTTCAGAGAATGTTGTCACTGAAGGCGGCAGCGGCGATGAACAGAGAACGGGGTGGCCGTATGTGGTGGTTGGGGGTGGTAAGGGTGGTAAGGGTGGATTCTAAAGTCCACCGTTAGGGGAGAGCCATGGCTGGAGAAGCACGGCAGAATTTACGCCTGCCACTGAATTCCTACAGGGCCTCATATCATTCACACACACCATCTCATCTTCCCATTCGTATAGGAAAATACATAAGAACTTAAACACACATACTCTAAAGTTGAGCAAACACCTACCCTCATACGCAAAATCTTTAATACAGGGGTGGAAAGTGGAAAGTTTCCGAATTTCTACCTCGGTCAAAACCTGATATACCAACTTCCTTCAATAAATATGGAGTCGAAAGGAAATTAATTATTATTTCATATAGATTTTAGGTAGTTAATTGTAGATTTATTTTATTTACACATGCAGGGTGGGACTTGACCGAGAAACCGGGAAATGTTCGGGAATATAATTAAAAAACCAAGAGTTTGATAATACACAGTGAAATTCACGTTTTGGAATAAAAATATCAAAAAATGTTTCCAAAACTCATTTTGTATCTATTTACTTGGAGAAATTTATCCGTCGATTTATAAGAATTCATAAGACATATCATAATATTGAAAAGAACTTTAAAGATCCAGTGGGCAAAAAATCGAAAGAAGTTTTTAGAACGTCCTAGAAACGTTTTTTGGCCTGACATAGGACGTTTTTAGGACGTTCTAAAAACGTCTTTTAATTTTTTGCCCACTGAGGTGACATTCAAATATTGCTAAAGATTTTAGACGAAATAACTTGAAATTCCCTAAAATCACTGAAAGCTATATGAAATCCCTTGATAATTCTTATAGTCATTTGAAGTATCTTAAAATCTCCAGCAACGCTTGATAAATAAATAAAAATAAAATGCTTTTGGGACCTTTTTTTTGATATTCTTAATCCAATAATTCAAAAGTGAAAAACTTGACTACACCGAGAGATAGTAAAAATTATTATTGAAATAGTAAAATTTATTATATTCTGTATTAAAATGTCTCAATTTTGGGATTTTGCCCCTACACTAAGAAAAAAGTTTGGTGCGGACAACAAAGATTTTTGGTTGTGCCAACCAAATTTTTGTTGAACCAACCAGAGTTTTGTTAATTCAACCAAAACTGAGATTTTGTTGGTTCAAATTAATTTTCTTGGTTCAACAAAAAGTTTGTTGAAAGAGCCAAGATTTGGTTGGCACAACGAAACAATTTTTGTTGCTTCTATAGTAACAAAAAGTTTTGTTGTCCGCACCAAACATGTTTCTCAGTGTACTTGCCATCAATATTAGTAATTTTTCTAACATAGAGTTTCTCTGTGTGGGAAAAACCTGGAAATTTGAAATCATTCTTCTAATTATTTTACAATAATTTGAAATAAAACGAATAGAAAGATGAAATGTTTATTAATTTACAAAAAATAATTAACTAATATTAATGAACTTGAATTTCAACGTCGATTTCCTCTCATTAATTCAATTGTTTCGATCGAGGGTTGACAATAGTCTGTGTATCTTGTGGTGCTTGCACTTTGTGCACAATTTCAGCAAATTCAATCGGAGGCCAACACAGTAGCAGAGGAGAATGGAACACTGAACAGTCATTCTAACACGAGGAGCCAATCACGCTCAAAGACAAACAGAGAATCAACGGACCGCTGTTGATTGCCGAAGAGTCTTTTCTGGTTCGTGTCTTGGGTCATTGAAGCTGGAGGACATATGTATATTCGGCAAAGACGACTCTTGAATACGAAATTCACGACTTAGATATACAGTCTGGTGTCGATGAAGGTTAACTGATAATACTTTTTCCTCATAGTCCCCAATTCTATTATATGGACATTTCTGATCACATTATGGTGAATTTCAGTCGAATTTCAGAAAAAGCAGGAGGAGAGGAAAAGAATTCCCAAGTAAAGACTTTATCTCGCTTTTCATAGATTTTTACATGTTTTACTTTTAATGTTTTTCCAATCACAGTAAACACGAAAAAAGAGTAAAATAGTAAAACTAGTAAAAAAGTGAAACTAGTAAAACAGTAAAACTATAGTAAAACAATTTTTAATCTCCTTAATGATTTTCAAGTCAATCACGAACTACTATGCTGAATAGATACTAAATAGAATTTTAAAAATGCAATTAAGCTGCTGTTTCCTTTATACCGTTGGAAATGTTCGCGAAAAGTAAACAACTATTTTGAAACTTTTCTCAATTTCCATAGAAGAGTGCAAACTCTATCTGAACTTTCAGAGTGATCTCAAAGGCTGATAATCGAGCTTGTGAGACCGGATATCGGTTAAGCTCGGTGTAGATGTGTTTCGCTTGTCCAAGGCTTGCCTCGTGAATATTCCAGGCTCTAAAAGCATCTCTCCCTTTTGCTTCACTTCTCGTCGTCGTAAGGTATGGAGGGTCCGTCACGTCTGTAACAAGCTTTCTATCTCCGTCTCTCTCTCTCTCTCTCTCTCTCTCTCTGATATAGGCTTCTTCGGGGTGAAATGGCGTCGAGGAGTCAAGCAAGTGTGGAGAGTAAGAGAGGAAATTGCATGGCTATATAGCGATAGAGGAAGACAGAGGAAGAAGAAGAGAGACGCCTACGTTAGGTAAATTTGGTGTAACTCGAGGGGATGAGAAATTTCGAGGAGTCGAGGAGACCACCGAGGGAGGATCCGGGTTGATCGATAGCCACACACGCGTCCACCCTTCTCTTCAACCTGCGGACTTTTCCTGCGTTTTATCTTCCTTCTATCTTTCATGGAACCTTCGACGTGTTTGCATTTTTCACAGAATCAAGTGTACCGAAATTGGCTACTCTGGATATCAACAAGGGTTCATTTTGAAAGACAGTTGGAGAACTTTTCACTTTGCAATATGCCAGCCTTGAATTATTTATTGTTTAGGATTAATTATGGTCCACTATAAATTGACGTTAAAGTAAAAATGCATTTACCATTCCCCTATTTCCTGTTCTCTTTTGTACATATTGAAGATGACCTCGACTTGGCCATTTTATGGCCTTATTTCCTTCTACATCACCAAATGTGCTACTGTTCTTGCAGCAATAGATTTGTGGCAGCTAGTGCAAACCCGGAAATATCAAAGGACCAAACCAAGAGGTTTCCGCTTGTCCAGGAAAACCATTTTAAAGTCGTAAAGTTGGACCATGAAGTTGAATTTAGTGCCACTCGTCGTCACATGTGTGCTTGACACATTTTACGAGCATCGTTCGCAATTTGTCGCCAAATGTCAGTAGTTAAGCTTTGAAGGACAGAAATCAGATAAACACTAACAATGTGTATATTTTATCTTTACAGTAAAAAGTTTAAATGATTTTAACTAAATTGGAGTTGTGTATAATAACAAAATTATATTTTGAGTTAAACTTGACACATCAAACATCCAGCTGAAAGGTATAAAAAAATTGTTTGTCCTGATCGAAACCGCAGGGTTGAACGGATGAAGTCCTTCGATTTAGAGAAAGTTTTTCTCATCCTTTTTTTGTATCTGCTTTTTGGAGAAAGTTCGTCAGGTGGTGAGCTAAGTTGCCCTTGAAAAAAGGGCAACTGGTTGAAGGCTGGTATAAATGTCAGGTTTAGAAAGCTGGATCGAAGGAAAAACGATACAGAGTGAGTGTATCTCGTAAGAAAGTGTCCAAAGTGCTTGGACAAGGAAGGGTGCCACGCCTCGGCTGATTTCGCAGTCTGGCAACGAGCCCACGAGGGTGGCAACCCTGGTCGTTGGCATAGTCTCTCGAAAAGCCGTGGCAAGGGAAATTATTCATGCGATTCTCGGCGCGTCGCGAATCGCGAGAATCTATATCCACCGTTGCCTCGAGGGTAAGGAAAGGCATACAAGAGGGTTGAAGGGCAGAGGGAAAGAGTCCCACGGGAGTTAAGGAATCGAGGATTTGTTTGCGCCTCGAGAAAGGACCAACGAGCGCACTTTCCTCTATCCCGAAAATCTCCACCGGAAGTCATCACGTTAACAATACGATTAGATTTTACTTTCTTCCGAAAATTGAAAAAATTGAACTTCGGTTTATATATATATATATATATATATATATATATAATTTCATTGGATTTATTTACCGGTATTTTATATTTACGAAATTCCACTAGAGTAAAGTCTGTTTTCAACTTCCGACTTCTGATCTCGTTTCTGGGACCTAATGCAAATTCGAGTAGAAATCTTGTCGACCTTATTTTCTGGTCCTCAGAGTCCGTAAGACAATTTCATGTGCCCTTTTCCCAGTAATTTTCTTACGTCAGCCGAAAATGGGTTCCCTCTTGCATAGGGAAATTCAATGAATTTCTATTAATAATTGATTTTCATGTTAAATAAAAAGTACAACTGCTCATACTTTGAAATATGTACGAATAATTTACTTGAAATCTGACCTATGCTTCCAATTTGAATTCAAATTTGTAAAGAAAATTTAAAATTTGATCCAACCTTTTTTTCTCAAATAATTTCGGTGGGGTTTTAAATAACAGAATCTCAAATATATTGAATAGGTCTTAATGTGAGATACTTCTATATAATCTATATGTACTTAGTAAAAGTCTTTCAAACAGAAATAATTGAAGAATCGATTTTTCAAGATTTGTAGGATGATTTTCTTTTGAAAAATGATTTTCTTTCCAATGTCAATAAAAGTTGCAAACCATTAAGTCTTGGACATCACGAAAGTACACAATTATCAGATTTAATACGTTACGCGTAATTTTGAATCATTTTTCACAGGGACGTTTCCGTGAACTGTGAGTATTATAATTTGCAATGGTTCCAAAGAAAATCGAGTGTATTTTTAGCCCTAAAGTTCTCTGGCATAGCATGAATGCTGTCGTATATTTCAAATGGATTTTCCTCGCCTGTAAAAGCGTCACCGTTTTCTGAAATGCTAAAATGCTTGACGGCAAAATGGCAGTAGTGTATTGTCCATCTGAGCGAGGGAGGGTCACAGCGGGTGGTTTAAGTTGAAAATTCTCCTGTCAGAATCCGAGAGGAAGACGATATAGCTAAGCTTACAAGCTCTGCAAACCTTGAAAATTTTCACACCAGGGAAAATTTCAAATTTCTTGTGTATCTAAGGAAACTGAAGTACACCGTTTTCTCCATCGATGACATTCATAAAGCAATGTATTTCCACAAAGACGTTTTGAATTATACAACAAAAATTCCGATCATTATATTTGAAGGTACTATTTTGATCACTATGACGCTGTCGGAAATTAAGGATAGTCCCACTTTCATTTGCAGTTTTGAATAACTGTGTGAAAGTATTTCTGCTTGGGTATCATGTGTCAATGCACCCACCAAAATTGCAGAAACACCGAAAGCTGATGGCTTGCGGGTTCTCTCTTTGCTTCATTTTGGTAATTACGACTAAAGGCTAGCAATCTGGAGAGAAGAGAGGAGAGGCAAAGGGTAAATGGAAGACCAGGCAAGGCTTGAACCTCTGCGAAAATCGCTCGGCAAATAACAGAGACCATTGCGAAATACCGGGTACATTGTGCAGCACACCTTTTTTTATCTTTTTATATCTTCCTCTCCATTCGCCCATTACTTTACCAATTGGCGGAAATCTTCCGAGGATTTTTAACTTCGGATTCAGGAATTAACGTCCACATTGGTGAATTCATGAGGATTAGTTTTCTAAAGAGAACTGAAATTTTTGCCACATTTTTGTAATTTTCAAAAAAGAATTTTTGTTCATTCACAACACACACTGAGAAAAATGGATCATAAAACTTAGATGTTAAAACTAGGGTATAGTATCCGGTAACATAAAATATGTTAATGTATATGATCTATAAGTTTTATCTAATATATAAGGATATTACTGAACATAATTTCTAGATGTTAGATTTTTATAATCTTCAGCAATTAATTCATAACATCTGAAGATAATAAACGCCCGTACATTGAGAAAAATTTTTGGTGCGGACAACAAAAAATTTTGTTGCTATAGAAGCAACAAAGATTTTTGGTTGTGCAAACCAAATTTTTGTTGAATCAACCAAAGTTTTGTTAATTCAACCAAAACTGAGATTTTGTTGATTCAAATGAATCTTTTTGGTTCAACAAAAAGTTTGTTGAAAGAACCAAGATTCGATTCAGTTTATAATCTAAGATATTATCTGATAATATCTTCTCTTTTAACATCTAGAGATTATGGTTTTAATAATCTAGATTGTTTTCCCATAGTTAATAATCCAAGATTATACCTAATAACATATTTTTCATTACCGTTTACAATCCATTTTTCTCAGTGCACTGAAGGAAATTTTGTAACGATAATTGCTATTTCAATATTCATAATTGCTCGGAGAGAAAGCTATGGTTGGGCCAACCATATAATATTGCAAAATATGGGGCAACCATAGTATGGTCAGCGCAACTAAAAAATAGATAAGCTAAGCAATTGAATAGTTGCGCTGACCAAGCTATAGCTGCAGCAACCATAGATATGGTTGCCCCATATTTTTCAATACACCGAGAAAAATGGATTGTAAATGGTAATGTAAAATGTGTTACTAGGTATAATCTTGGACTATTAACTATGGGACAGCAATCTAGATTATTAAAACCATAATCTCTAGATGTTAAAAAAAAAGATATTATTAGATAATATCTGAGATTATGAACTAAATCGAATATAAATTTTAACATTTATAATCCAAGATGTTCAAATATATAATCCACAATATTAGAATTTATAAATCAAGATATTAAAATTTGTACCAACATTAAGACTTTAATCTACATTTTACACAATCTGAAGCAAAAAATATCACCACAATTCTGATAATAATAATTATATAATATTTACTTCTCCTAAAATCGGATTCCACACAGAGAAAAATGGATCAAAAAACCTTAAAATGTTAATGTATATGATCTATAAGTTTTACCTAATATATAAGGATATTACTGAACATAATCTCTAGATGTTAGATTTTTATAATCTTCAGCAATTAATTCACAACATCTGAAGATAATAAACGCCCGTACACTGAGAAAAATTTTTTGTTGTTCGCACCAAAAATTTGTCTCAATGTACGGGCGTTTATTATCTTCAAATATTATGAATTAATCTAAGTTTTATGATCCATTTTTCTCAGTGTATCTATGGTTGGCCCAAATATTGCTTCATCTCCGTGTGATATAATCGATTACGATTCGGGGAAATCGTGTAATTATACAAATTATTGTTAG
>UCOH01009916.1:12164-32699 GCA_900474275.1 Synergus japonicus
TGTTAGATTTTTATAATCTTCAGCAATTAATTCACAACATCTGAAGATAATAAACGCCCGTACACTGAGAAAAATTTTTGGTACGGACAACAAAAAATTTTGTTGCTATAGAAGCAACAAAGATTTTCGGTTGTGCCAACCAAATCTTGGTTCCTTCAACAAACTTTTTGTTGAACCAAAAAAATTCATTTGAATCAACAAAATCTCAGTTTTGGTTGAATTAATAAAACTTTGGTTGATTCAACAAAAATTTGGTTGGCACAACCAAAAATCTTTGTTGCTTCTATAGCAACAAAATTTTTTGTTGTTCGCACCAAAAATTTGTCTCAATGTACGGGCGTTTATTATCTTCAAATATTATGAATTAATCTAAGTTTTATGATCCATTTTTCTCAGTGTATCTATGGTTGGCCCAAATATTGCTTCATCTCCGTGTGATATAATCGATTACGATTCGGGGAAATCGTGTAATTATACAAATTATTGTTAGACTACTTTACGAAACTTCAAAATTCTTGAAAACACGAATTAGTATATTCTATAGCAAAGATTGATATTTTATGTATTAAATCGTACGATCTGGATGTTTAACCGTATAATCTAGATTTTAAGTTTTAAAATCCAAGGATTTCAGAATTTAACATCCAGATGATACGGTTTAACATCTAGATTGTAAGGCTTAATATCTAAATCGCTTTAGGCAATTAATATCAAGATCATAAACGGTATAATCTATTTTTCTCAGTGTATCTCTGTGAATGTATGTTATAATGTGTGCATTTTCAGTATAGACTAGCAAATTTCAGAATCCTTTATATTATTTTCTAATATAAATATACACGATTTCACTAAATCGTAAAAGATTATAATAAATTTTAATATCGATTTTAATGCATTCTGTTACTAAAATGTGTTCCGAATAGCCCCGGTATCCCCTAATATTGTTAAAGGATCTGGTAGTAGTGAAAATGTCTTTGAAAAATTTACAACTGCAATATTTTTCACTTTGAATGCTTCAGTACGATATTGTTTAGTTCAGAATAGTTAAACTTCGGAAACTGGTTAATTTCATACTCGAAACTTCTTGAAGACGCTTGAATTATAAATTATTTGTGTTTGAACATGAGATTTCTAAATTTGAGTAGTACACTGACGAGTTGTAATTTAAAATTTTCAGCTATCCAGCTTGTAAACCTCGACCTTTCGAGGAAATATGATTCTCCCTGATATCCATCATGAAAAATAAATCCTTTGAAGTGCAGTCTGAACGGATATTTCTGTGGCAAAGGGTCGTAAGTCCTTAAACGGGGACCTCATGCTGGACAAAGAAAAATGTCACTTCCATTCAGCACAAACTTAAAGTATTTATGACTTTCCTCACAACTTTCCAAAAGTTTGCTGAAATTGAATTTTGCAACGCCTCAAAATTATCGAAGCTTAGGCGCAGCTTGCTCACAGCGAGAAGAAACACTTTGCTTGTGGGGAACGCTAATGAAGCTCGGACTTAATGATTCTATTCTGAAGATTCTTAGATAAGAGTTGATGGATTCTTTTGAGAAACATTCTTCAAAGCTCAAGAATTTTTTAGATTTCGAGCCTCGTTTCTAGCTTTATCTAAAGATCTAAATTCTGAGTTCTAAACAATCCCTAGTAGAAATTGCTCCTAGTTTTATGTAAGTTTCTACATTGAGAAAAATGGATTATATAATATATGATCTTGGAAGGATAACTATGGGACAACGATCTAGATATTAAATCGTACGTTCTGGATGTTAAACCGTATAATCTAGATTTTAAGTTTTATAATCCAAGGATTTTAGAATTTAACATCCAGATGATACGGTTTAACATCTAGATTGTACGGCTTAATATCTGGATCGCTGTCCCATAGTTAACCTTCCAAGATCATAAACGGTACAATCTATTTTTCTCAGTGTAGTTAGTTTTTCCCTACTTCTGGTTAGTATCTGATGGTTGTTCCACAATTTGACCTAGAAATTGTACGCACTTATTCGTTCATTGAGATTAGAACGCATATATTCGTTGAATCCCACTGCTACTAATTTTCGGGCGTACATGGAGAAAAATGGATATTCGAGCTTCATATTTTGGATTCTGAACTATGGGACAGCCATCTAAAGATACTCAGAGATTAAGTATCTAAGATATTGAGTATATGTGACAACTATTTGAGATACTCAACTGGATGAATATCTGGATATTTAGGATGAATATATTTGTAATTTAATTTTTTGAATATCTAGATATTAAGTTTGATGTGGGATGCAACATACGTATGCGTTCTAATCTGAACGAACGAATACGTACGTACAATTTTTAGGTCACGTTGTGGAACCACCATGATTAGGAAACTTGTCAGTTACTAGTAGGGAATGTAACGTTATTTCGAGTGAGGAACTGACTAGTGACTAGGAAATCTAGAAGGAATCTAGTTAGTTTCTTACAAGGTATACTTACATACTTTGAAATAATAATATATAATGGAAAATTTACAAAAACAATTTCTCTTCCACATATAATCAGGTTTCTTTTATACATAAAATCGCACGAAAAAACGCTTTCGAAAAATCGCACTCGCTGGGGACCCGAAACCCCGACACGACCCTAACAACAATCCCTAAAACTCTAGCCTGAAAACCTAAAACACGCGCCGGGCGCCTTACCACCTGAGCTATTAACACGCTTGGAAACCTTCAACAAAATCTCAACAGATCTATCCTAAAGTCGATAGCAGTCAAGGAAAGTTTCGATAAATCAATTTTTCCGTGTGGTTTAATTTCTTGAATCTAATTTTTACAACCAATAAAGACCGATGCCTTATATTTTTAGAAGAAATGTTACTTCCTAAATTCTTTTAATTTTTATGCAAGAACGAGTCCTGTTTAAATAGTGACTGGCATAGAACATTTTTTCAGTCCTTATTAGCTAGTTTCTCAATATTTTTTCA
Source organism: Synergus japonicus (assembly GCA_900474275.1). Taxonomy (NCBI): domain Eukaryota; kingdom Metazoa; phylum Arthropoda; class Insecta; order Hymenoptera; family Cynipidae; genus Synergus; species Synergus japonicus. The sequence goes on from UCOH01009916.1 coordinate 15,133, forward strand.
AGAATTCAAAATCCACTAATAATAGTGAGTCTCTGTTTAGAGTGAAAATATGCAAAGTTGCTCTCAGAGTTAAGTCCCGTCAGGGATTAGCGAAGCTCTTATATGATGGACGACATGTCCCTCGTTTCCCGAGGGATGAACGGGGAACCTGTCGTTACACTTCCGAAACATTTGGATCCCACCTGTAGCTTTTCGCTTTTACTTTATTTTTTATGTACTTGTTGCATTTACTGAGATTACATCCCCTTAAAATTATACTTCCAGCTAATATTACATTGTTAATCCCCTTTCCGATTGCTATTTACTATTCAATCATAAATATTTGATTTTTTTTGTGGCGATTAGTACTTATTTCACACTAATCATCGTTCTTATTATACTTTAATGATAGTATAAATTCTAACGTACATAAAGGATTTTACCGAATATTCAGGTACTAATCAGTAATAATAATAATCCCGAATAACCAGTTCCAAGGGCACAACCAGGGTAATGAGCTGAAAAATACTTTACCTGGTAAATAATAAGTAATAATTAGTTCCATAATCTACAAACCTCTAGCCCCTTTGTACCTTAATTTGAATAATAATTTATCAATACCAATTTTTATCTATTCAGTGATCATTCTCTGCTCTATGGTTTAACAAAAGAGATCTTTCGAGAAATTGGTAAATGTTAGAAGGATCATAAAATGCGAAAACAGCAGGTGCGCGTTTTTTCTGGGAAATGGTGAAACTAAAAATAATGCTGATTTTTGATTGTAAAAAAAAAAGTTTAACGTCCATCCACTTTTTTACCTATACGTTTAACGACTTCAGAGAGGCAGCTTATCCTTATCCCTTGTTGCGATCGCTAAAAAAAATTGTCGAAATAATCAATATGACAGGTATGACCTTGAGTAAACAGGTGAAGCTTCTTAAGAATTAACAGTTATATCTTCCTTTGCTTTTAGGATAGTAAACTTCACTCAAAGTTTCCGACAAGGTTTCCGCCCATTCCTACATAATCGCATTATCGCTTTCTTCGGTGCTGAACTAAGACCCCTGCAGGTAGAGGGTGGAGGACCTTATTCAGCTTTCCCTTATTCTTATTGCTCATTGCTCATCCTAACTTGAAAGAATTTTATTGTTTTAATGCCCACAATATCCCAAATACAACAGTTGCGTGGAAAAGCACGTTCCATCGTAAATTTTATGTTAAGTACTAGTTGCAAGTTGTAAACCGTTTCCAAATACAAAATGTGACTCTCTCTCGCAACTGTACATCCGTCACGAATTATGGAAAGCCGAAAATTTCACCAGTATTATGTTTTTCCGCCAGATGTTTAAAAAGATACTATCTATCTATAATATGTAAGTGCTTATAAATTTTGAGAATAACAACCTATATGGAAAGTAGAAATTGGCAAAAGTAACGTATTATAGAGGATGCATAAGTTTAAGTGAGGCAACAATGAAGAATCTAGAGACGTTCTCTGTCGTTTCCGCTTCCGGAATATTAAAAATGGCAGCTTGAAGATCTACATTTGAATAGTTGTATTGGATGCGAAATCGCGTAACCCCTTTTCTGGGTGGGCCCATGATAATCCGGTGCGTGACACAATGTTCTCGTAACCGTTGTGGTAGGCACGAGACTATTTTTTGAGAAGATAGAAAGACGTGCGGGAATATAAGGATCTTCTTGGTCCTTGGTGAAGACATCCTTCTCAGGTTCAGCTCGTGCGGATTCGTGTTGCCCGATAATCCTCATCCAGCATTCACCATCAGACAAAATACACACATCAGAAATTCAAACGTTTCCTGAATAACTTCACCAGGATCTTTCAAATTCGAAGCTTAAATTTCAAACTGAACGCGAGACCAGTCAGAAGTTTAGGATAAGAGTCCTTTTTAGAAAAATATCCTCGAAAATATCCCTCAAAGAAAAGTTCTTTTGCGAATTTTCTTAAAGACATTATAGAGATATTTTATCAATATTCTTCTCTTAAATTTCTGAGAAACTTCTTTGCTCAATTTGAATCCTTTGATATTAAAATTGCTCACATTGAAACATGCTCGGAAATATGAGTCCTAAAGTATGTGAAGTTTGAGAACTAAAAGAAGTGGGTTAATACTGCGAGTCGTACAACTGGAGTTTGAGATTTCTCAAGTAGCGATAAAGAAGAAAGTGTATTCAAATTCGCTCAATTCAAATATGTCAATGTCACTATTTTTCGGCGATTCTATTCGTAGGCATATTTAAATTGCGAGTTATTATCGAACCTCATAGTGAGCATATTATAAGTTTCCATTGAGGCTTCCGTTGGAAATACGAGTGGTTCTTTTTCATAAAATGTATACACTTTTATGAGGCCATTTGAGATTGATAAATATGTTTGGAACCCTATTCGACCTGAGGCAATATGGCCCCCCTGAATGCGGGGTGCAGCGAAATCTGTGTAATCCAACATACGTTTCCCATGAATATGCATCTGCGGAGCTAATACGATTTGATTCACGATCAAACGAGGCTTGGAAGGAGATGAAGAGAGAGAGAGAGAGAGAGAGAGAGAGAGAGAGAGAGAGAGAGAGAGAAAAAGGCAAATTCTAAATAACTTGATACATGGCATCAGAGGGCTTGGAATTTTCACATGAACACTAAACAATCAAATTAAATAAGATCGACTCCTGAAACACGGAGAAAAATGGATATTAAAAAGTAATATCTAGCTATTTAACTATGGGACGACTATGTCTAGATATTTAGATATAATATCTTGATATTAAAACTTAATATCCAGATATTCTAACATCCAACATTTTAATCTCTGGATATTAACTTTTAATATCAAGATATTATATTTAAATATCTAAGATAATCATCCCATAGTTAAATAGCTAGATATTACTTTTTAATATCAATTTTTCTCCGTGAAATCTTTCCAATTTTAAATATTCAATTTTTTCGACATTAATAATTAGGTAATTTAATTATCTTAATTGTCTAATTGAAAAATAATAATGGAATGCGAAGAATCTTTGATCCTTCCTGGATAGGAGCCCCTTTTTATATAATCGCAAGTGTCTACAGCTTATTCCAAGCGGTCAACACCAACTTACACACGTATGTACTACACATGAATAAAAAGGCGACTCACATGTGGACGAATGTGACGAGGGATCTTTTTGTCATTATGCAGTGTGGCCCTGGTCGCGTGCCGGACTGGATTTTTTTTTTGTTGTGGGCAGGTTGGTCCAACCTGCGAATAAGGGGTCAATCGAGGATTAACCTGGTTTTACCCTGACCCAGGAAGTGACCAGTGGCACTCACGTGACCAGGTCGCAGGTGTCTTCCGGTTTCCCCGAATGGGACGGATCCCTTCGAAAACTACAGGGTCGATTCGACCTTTTTTTTTTTTAACGATATGTTAGTGCCGCTTGCTACCTTCACCTTCAAGCGAAAAAAGAGGTGTCCGTATATCGCATAAAGTGGCGCTGAGCAAGGTGTCGAAAATTGCCTCAATCAGGTGTCAAGATCCAAGATCTCAGAACCCACCCAGGTAATATTTAAATGACCGTAGATTTTTAAATCCTACGATTCGATACGAAATTAATATGGAAGTTATAGAATAAATCTATTTATAATCTACTAAAATATTGTTTATTGAGTTTTACTACAGAATGTGAAAAATGTGTCGCTATTGCTTGTTGAGCTTCATTTTACTTTCATATTTACTGTCAGTGTCAATATGGTGGTCAGATGGTAATTTTCTTTCTCTTGAATGGTACCTCTCGTGGTAGCTTCTCCAGTTTAGACCACCAGGTAGTGCAATAAATCGAGCTGAAAGTCTGAAAATTGAAATGTTGGTTTTATAGATTTTACCAGCGACGACGCTTGTAAAATAATTTAATTTTCAAATACTTCTTGAATCCTTGGCGAGTAATAAAGAAGTTAAGTGTCCTTCCATCCTTGAAATTCAGTTTTTGGAGCCTAGTATAAAACTTGGAAAAAGTATATAAAACCTGAGTATTTTTAAAACTAATATTTCATTTCTCTTATGTAATTTTATTATAGTAATATCAAGTAATATTGTATAAGAAATAATCTGATCTAAGGGTTAGACATGAAAGGGATGTGAAAGGGATCGAAGGATTTTTAAAATTTAAAGTGGCAATTTCTTCTTTTCAATATTACGTGATTGGTGACAGGTTTTTTTGAGATTGAAGGTCGATGAAGACAATGGAAAAGCAAATCTATATTCTCCTGACAGTGAAAAGGAGATTGCGAAGGATGTAGGTCGTCGATTCAAGCGGATTCAAGTGTCCTGAGGATATCCTGCCTATAGATCAGCAGGAAAGATTGTGAAGAGTTTATGAATGAGAACTGAGACCTGCCAAGGTTCATACCAGTTTGTGCACTTGCGTTTTACCGCCCCTGGAGACACCCTCTTCCGGTTCAATGATTTCAGGGTTGCAGAATGCGCAATATATGCTGCAACTGTCTTTTCTTCTTTTTTCGATTAAAAAAAAATTCCCTTCTGTTGTTTTCCCTTTTCCTATTAAAAATTCACTGAGAAAGTCCCATTGCCTGTTTTATTCTGACAAAAGTGCCAATAAAGTCCCATTGATTTTTTTTACTTGGCTATAGGATAATAATATATAGTATAATAATTAATAATAATATTATATATATATTATATATTTTTGATTAAGTATTTCAGTGTAAAAATGGAGAAAAGATTTTCTGTTTTGATGAATTGTCCGAGATCTTTTCTATTTCTTTGTTCAGGTTTCAGAAACATCAGATAGCTTTTAAAACTTGGAACCCTTTAGCTTTATGTCAGCACACCTGCGCTTAATGCCAAGTTTAACTTCGAAAGCGCTTTCGTGAGACTTTTCGGAAACTCAGATTCAAGGTGAGCCTAGAACTGGAAGAATGCTCTTAAACTACGTGATAGTGATTTACTACAGCATTTTATAAAACAGATTTAACATTATTTTGAGTACATAATTAAGATTTTATTATTTAGTGATTATTAATAATTATTTATGTTATATATAGGAAAACGATATTTTCTCTTTGCTTTTAAGAAGTTTTTTAGCAGTTGTTTAGACTTCGCTAATTTTTTAAATATTTAATTGAAAACTTTTTTTCAGAAATAGTACCAAAGCTAATAAAATTCTGCGTCTAATAAGCCAAAGCTCGGGTCAAAGGGGAAGTTGATAGAAAAATTATCCAATTAAATATTATAAAAATTATACAATTTTAAGCAACTACTAGAAAACAGGTGTGCCGACAATTTCGGACGATAGTCTAAAAGAAAGAGAAATTAAAAGGATTTAACTGATTTATCTTAAAATTGGGCTTTCACTTTCAAAGATAGAAGATACCTTTCCAACAAAAAGTCGAAAAGCCCAAAGAGATTTCAATCAACAAAAGTAAAATATCTGAGTGTCATGAGGCTACAATCAGAACGTACGATCTCGTTTCCTTGAAACTCTTTCCTTCTTTTTTTTTACGATTCAGCCGAATCCCTTGATCTATTCTCTCGAAGGCAGCCATATCATCCACTGGCTCAGTTATCGTCTCTGCATGTCCATCTAGATTATTTCCACGAATGAATTCCCTACAATGCTTTTCCTGGTTTTTCGTAAAACGAGTTTTGGTTCACGATCAACGAATCTGACCGAAGTATGAGTATTTTTTTTTCTTTTTGTATAGAGTTTGGATCCATAAGTGTGTATGTGTGTGTTAAAAACGAGAGAACACATTTTAGAAAAATGAGAAAGGATTCGTGAGAACCAGGGGTCGCAAGCAAGAGTTGGATGTCAAAAAAGGGGTGCTGATCCCCCCGCGAGGGGAAGAACTGACGAAGCGGCTGTCACTTGAACGAGATCGGCAGATTTTCATGCTTTCGTGAAGAAAATGGATACACCTTTGCTTTTTTATATTTTTTTACTGACGTGTGAGAGTTTTTAAAGAAAGGGTTGAATTCTTTAAAACTGAAACTGTTACAATTTCAGTAAAGTTCTATTCTCAAAATCTTTAATTGTGTGATTACAATTTTGAACTTTTTATGTGATAAATAATTTTTGCAAACAATTTCAGACCTGCAACATCGAATGCTAAACATTTAAACTCTCTTAATCTGAATAAGCGATAAATATACATCTAATTCCAATCAGCGAATATACACTGATGAATCAGCGAAATTTCACTGATTCATCAGCGCATATTCGCTGATTCAGATTAAGAAAGAAAACTCTTTCAATAAATTCCTCGACAAACTGGACGTATTGATGATGCATAAATTATGCTCATAAATAAAAGTGTTAAAAAATACAGTGAGAAAGTCGATGAATGTTATGATAAATTCGCATGAGTGCACACACACTCGAATAAATATGGACACACAATCAGTACAATCGTGGATGAATCCCTTATTATTTGCTTGAGAATCTGGTGAGCAGCTGATTGGGATTTTCGTTCGCGCGGATTACATATGGCGAGTCTGTGCTCTCGGAATGACGGCAAAGTTAAAGAAAATAATGGTAGAGGGTGGTCGACTCTATAGTGAAAAGACGAGCATGAAAAAAATATCTTTAAGCCGACTCAGCCATTGCAATGCTCCCGATTCAAAAGACGTCTTATGCCTTCTTATTCCTGAGGCTCAGATTTTCAGTCCTTAAGAATGACGAGCTCATTGTTATCATGATGTGGAACTACGTCATTTTTTATTATGTTATTGTAGTTCTATGATCCGAGTTCATCCGTCTTTTAATAGAACTGTATAATAATTGTAGTAAACAATTTTATAATTTTACATTTATATATATAATATATATATAGACATTTATAATTCTTTCAATCTATTTAGATAATCTAAAATTTAGATATATTAAGTCTAAGAATGAAACATCAGGATTTTGTCATCCCTAATTAAGGTTCTGCTTGTTTAGGAAAGCAAGAAATCCCTGAGCTTCAATCTCTGTCTAGAATACCGATCAAGAGATTATATCATATTTTCCTTCTGTTATGAGAGTTGCATCGATCGCAGACTTTGGGACGAAGCGATTAGGCGCCTGATGAGTTAAAGATCCTCATCCCCATCCGACGAATAAGGGAGAGAAATCACCCCATCGTCAGGTTTATTTAATACAGCAACGAATAGTGGTCGTGGTGGCGGCTGGTGGGAGTCGACAACCTGTTGAGTCAGACAATATCGCGTTTTTACTAATGCTGCCACATCGTTCCAACAAGCAACTGGGGATGGAAAAGGGGTGGTTACATTTTAACAGACTTCAGCCCCCGAAAACCTATCTCAGCAGGTCCTTAATTTCAAGCGCTCTATTTTTTACTGACATTCTCCATCAGCCCCTGAAATCTCTTTCACAAGTAGTTTTTTATCTGCCTATTTTTATCACACCCCTTTGAAATTAACATTTTTATATAAATTAACATGACAAATAATTTCAACACCCATGTCTCGTCCCTCGAAAAATAAAAAACATTACTTATTTTTCACAACTGTCCATGATTTATCTAATTACAAAAGCAAGGTGTTTACTGACTCAACCGATTCAAATTCCAGGTGTTTTCCCGGTTTTTCAAGGCTAAATCCTTGATTTTCCAGAAAAGTAAAAACACACTTATTTAATCTCATGAAAACAAGCTTTTTAAAGTTCTTTAAAATTCTTTAGAATTCCTTACAAATTCTTTAAATTACCTAATCTTCCTTAAAAATCTCTCAAAATCCTTTATAATTATTTAAAATGTCTTGAAATCATTAAAAACCTAGAGAATCTCAGAGAATACCTGGAAATTATTTATAATCCTTCGAAATCTTTGGATAGTTTCTAAAATTTGTTAAATAAATTATAAAAGTTATATGTGTAATACTGCAAGTATTTACTCAACTACTAATCAGACTCAATTTTGAGCAACTAAGTTATTCAATCAAATTATGAAATATGAAACAATAACTGAAGTGTATTAACTTATTTCTTTGGTAGACATTATTTGCTATGACAGAAGACAAAAATAGTTTATATAAGTAGGTTCTTGAAAAAAATTCCAGGCGTATTCCCGGTTTTTCCCGATAGTAGACACCCAGCAAAAGTATTTTCGCTTCAAGAAATTGGTATCAATCTTTAAGACTGTAATAACATTTTAACAAAATTGCAACACGCTTCTTGTTCTTTTTTCTTTCTTTTTCAACCGGAAGTTCTCGAGGTTGACCTTTTTTGACAAGAAATTCTGCGATGACGGCACTCAAAGAAATTTCGCGGGCACAAATAGTGTCGGCTGCGATTCATCCACACGTGCTTTGCAGACGGACTTAAACGGACGCCTGGGTCTCTCTTCCGCAAGATTTTGGAGTATTTGCAAGAGAGCTGAAATAACGAAACTCAGAGAAACGAAACGAAGATGGAAGAGGAGAGCATTAAATCTTTTCTTTAGCGCCCGAGTCGAAGGTGGAATTTTAAGCCGCCCCCTTATGCTCATGCCATTCCAAGAGATGACTTAACGCTTTTCTTTTGAAGTAAACCTCGTTTTGTGGCATTCACGAACGACATAATAATGTCTTTGCTGTTTTGACGACGTTATTCTTTAAAAATCTGTAGGGAAAAACATGATCGATTTTCCTCTTTGTTATTGATGAGGAAATTCCTAGAGGGTGATTTTTTCTTGTCCTCGTTCCCTAGGTGAAATAATATATAAATTATATATGAAAAAATTGCAATATAAGAATTATGTTGGCTTCAGTGACTTTGGTGGCTGATGTCACCAAGCTTCTTTTAAAGATAATCATTTATATCATTAATTTTCCATCATCATCAATATAAAATCTTCATCCAACCAAAAATGGAGGGAGATCATGCTCAGAAGCTCCGACTAAAATGATCTTAAGAGTATACTTGGAAGGGATATAAAATGTCTTCTTTTCTATCCAACAATTTCTATCCCTATATCTATCTTTTTACTTCTAACAGGGAGCATCACAGAAAAAACAAGGACTGAAAGTGTTTACAGTTTAAATCAGTTTTTAGGCTGAATTTCAGTCTTAAGTCAGTTTTTAGTCTTGTTTTTATTTTGTAAGGAGGTATTATATGTAGTAAACCTTTTAAACCTTTTTTTACATTACTAAAAACTGACTTAAGATTGAAATTCATCCTAAAAACTGATTTAAGCTGTAAACACTTTCAGTCCTTGTTTTTTCTGTGATCACCTGCGGATAAATCCATATTCCTCATCCTTCAACTATAATAATTCAGTAAAACACTGAATCCATTTCATTTCAACTTTCGCTTCTTTCTCATCCTCTGTATAGGATGAAATTATTTGCTCTCAGATGATGGCGCCAGACTGACAATACTCTTCCAACCTGCCTGCTGCTCCATGAAATTTCTCATGCAGATCCACTCTCAGTCTCGCAAGCTCATCTCCTCAAGAAAACAACCGAATCGGTTCAGATCAATAATTCGTGGATCTACAATCAGCATACACGGTTCTCCTTCAGCATTACATTAGCTGCGCTCATTTATCCGTGAAGAAGAAAAGTGATCTCCGTCGACGAAATCGGACAGGAGATTCGGGCTGATGCACCTCCGGCGTTTCCGTGGACAAACAACCTTCTTTCGTACATTTTAAACGACGCCAAGAACGAAAAAGAGAAAGAGAGGAAAAATGAAGAGAGGAAGAGAGAAGAGAGCATCTGCCGTAGAAGTAGAAGTAGAAAGTACAGAGTTTGCGCTTCCCAGGCTCACGAAATGCACCTGGCCCTCCCTCCTCCCTTTTCTTCTCGCAATGCCGAATCTTCGGCACCATTTCGGTACTAACTTGGAGTTTCGGTGTGTCTCTCATTCTCCCGTTTTATCATTCTTTCTCTCTTCTTCAATCTTGTCAGGATTACGGTGCAGAGAGCGACAGAAGTTGCAGTTGTGTTGATGTGCTCCTCCTTCCACAAGGATATGCTCTCGTGAACCTGAATAGCGAGGATTCGATGCTCAATAATAGCTCCCCGTCGTTCTAGGACCATCGTTCCAGAGATTTATATCCACTCTATGAATTTCCGCAATGTCAACGCATTCTGAACTTCCAGGATCATGTTGAGTCGAGAAGTAGAAGCAGAGAATGTGTGCCCCCAAAATGTGACTCGCAAGGTTCATTTTTATTTGGGGTCTTCTTCATTTCTTGGAGAACTTTTAAAATTTAAAGGGACATGCACAGCTTGAATTCCGGAGGAAATGAAGGAGAGAAGAGCTTCTTTAATGAGGAATTTAGGTCAAATTGTTCCTCCATTTTGCAGAGGGATCAGTGCGATAGGAAGATTTTATGAGCCAAAACCTTTATGAAAAAAAATATCTTCCTATCTTTGAAAAAAGTTATGGAAATTGATTTCTTGAAAAACATTTTTTTGTTGCAAACCTAGCACGCGTATTGGTTTGCTGTCTTTTAAAACTCATAAAAATCTTTTGAATTCCTTTAAAATTCCTATAAACCTCTTAAAATTCTTCGATATTTCATGATAACATTTAAATTCCCGTAAAATTTATTAGAATTCTTAAAGATTGCATGAATTCATTTAAAATTCCAGGAAATATAAAAAAAAAAAAAATAATCGCGCGCGTATTAGTTTGCTAGTACATATTTAAAAAAAATATATGATAAATTTGTAACACCTTTGGAATTTTTGTTTAAGAATTTTAATTTCTCGAGGAATTTAAATAGAGAATAAAAGAATAACAATTCGGTTGTACACAGAAATAATCCCTTAACTTGTTTTGAAAACAAATGACGTAGCAAACATTTGTCGATAAAGTTATAATTTCACCAATTCATCATTCTATTAAATGTGACTTTGAAGTATGTCAATAGGTATTACGAATTAAAAAAAAATATTTTTATATCGCAGAAAATGTCATTAAATTCATATTTCAAAATCCGAGAATATTTTCATATTTTAAAATATATATATATATGCCTTAATTATACACCCTCTAAGTTATTGCCTCAGGTTAAATTGGCGATTGAGCAGATTTCTAATGAAACCACGTGACTCTCATGACATAACATATGGGAGATACTCTCGAACTACTTTAGACAGGCTGCTGGCCAGATTTTAAATGGCTTTCTTAAGTGAGGCTAATTCTTTCATTCGCCGGTAACGAAAAGCGAATATTTCTTATCTTCAACTTTCTCTGGCGCTTTCACCACCTCATGGATACCGTGGTAACAATGGGACGATAATCGACTTATTATTTACGATTCATGTTACGTAAGTGTTACTTCCTTGGGCTCAAATATGCTCAGATCGGGAGAGAAAATACACTTATATTGCTAAATATTAGCGTTCCGGTGAAAGGAAGCGAAAATTATCGTAATTGGTCATTTTAGTCCTCATTAAAAAATGTAAAAGTGTTACATCGTTTTGGAAACTGAGAAAGTATAGTCTGTTCTATGTCAAGAAGATATATTGTCAAAATATTTCTAATTTTAAGCGATAATTTTATCAAATTTAGAGAGTCTTATTGTTTATTAATTTTATTTAACACAAATAAGAGTTTTTTTTATGAAATCACAAATAAATCTGCAATACAGACTTAATATCTCGATAGGATAAAGCTTTATTGAAACTTTATGACAAGTCTTTTGTTACTTTGTTGGCTTGCACGACCTGCCTCACTTCTGTCAGATTCACATGAATTATGACGTTGGGAGTGAAGCCGAAAGTTTATTGTGGGTATAAGAATGCACTGTCTTGATATTCAAACGATTCATTGCCAGAAGAAAAGAATATTTCAGATGATTCATCACAAAACATCTGAAATAGATTTAATACCATAATTCCCTCTTGAGTTGCTAAAGCAAAAGTCTTCTAAATCAAAATAAACAAGGTTCTATTTAGAATTTACATCAAATTAATCTAAAGTTGGGTTAAAATTAGAAACGACAAGTAAACAAAGTTTTCAATGCAGGTGTTCTCTCTTATCAACAATTGTTTATTAGTGATAAAATTTTGTAACGGCAAATTTAGTTTCGCAAACTTTAAATATTTTTCACTATAGCAAGACCATTTTTAGGCCTATTTTTAGCGAAAATATTTATTATTGCGAACGATGTGTCTATTCTTATTCCGTAAGAATGATCCTATTGTTCAATAGTAGAATTCCGTAAAAATAGTCAGTGTCTAAGTCTATTAAATCATACATTTCGATGTGAATGGAGTTTGTGTTTTGGAAAAGTAGAATAGAAAGTTCTCAGATTGTTTTATGAACGTGAACACACAATAAGTCTATGCAGCCGTAAATTTTTCCTCCTCGGATTTCACTTTTTTCGGTGGACGAGATGACGATAAAGGAAATAGGAACCTGCGCTGTCACGTTGTGGAATTCATCCTAGGATTCTAGTATATTCCTATAAGGGACGTGAGGATGCAACTCATTACAACAGCTGTCTGTGGTGTGGGAAAACTTTGGATACGCATCGATGACTGGATTCAACCCTCTATATTCTCAGGCTTTGTTTCACCTAACATAAATCTCAGAATAAATCAAGCCCACGACTAATAATTATTTTTACCAAGAGATTTTTAACAATCAACCCTCTTTTAAAGAAAAAAGTTTCTACTGAAAAGAAAAATCATTTCCTGAGAATAAGTGGACTCTATGCTGTCAAATAAAAAAAGGAAAATTATTATTGTTGAATAAATAATGGCCATCCAGACGAATATTAAAATAAAAAAATGAATTTCTCAGAAAATGTATATGGGAAGATTAAGGGCTGAAGAGCACTACTTCCGGTTAATGATTGGACAAAATAAGGGTTGCTTGACACTTGCCCCACGCAATAATAATGCGATTTGATCGAACTTTCGAATCGGATCTCACAACCTTGGATGAGCATATGGTCCATGGAGAACTTCGCTCATTGGTAGACTGGTAATCTGGTTATTTATCACAGGATGCGGCCCAGGGGTCGTGGAGACCTGGGAGTAATCATCTTCACTAGATTTAAGCCAACGTGCGATTTTCTAAAGGAGCTTCCATTAAAGACAAACTTAACAAAAAATGATAAAAGGAATATTCTGATAATGAAAGATAAAAATATGCATGCAAACGAAGATTTATTTCCCTCTATTTATTCTGGCTAAATCCTCTAGATTGCTGAATGCCTTAATTCTCTTATTCATAAAACTATCATCTGTTCTGCAGGTGTCAATTAAATATAATTTCAAAATTTATTGTCATAGAAAATAAAAAAAGTAAACATCAAGAAGATATAAAGGAGCTAGAATGTGGATAATAGGTAATTTGGATAATATAATAATTTTCAGTATGTGGTTATTAATTATTTATTAATTAGCTAATATTCTGAAAACGTATGAACATTTGTACATGTGTTTTGTACATTTGTATCATGAGGTACTTGTGTATGGCATATCTTCAAATACATAATTCACAATATATCTTCACCTGTCGATTGTTATTTTGCTATCGATTTTTGCACATTTTTAAATTACACAGTGGGCAGTGGACTTTGTCAATTATTAGTAAAAAAACATTATTTCAATGTCTCAACAAGTTCATTGAAAATCGAGCTTTTACTTTCAAACTTGATTGGCTCGGCGCAATGGCACGAAGATTATCTATTTTATTTGCACATTTTGTATTTGCATATTTTTATTCTTCAACTATTCATCTTTTTGTCTTATAAAACGTAGCAGTCGAGAAGGAATAAGATTCTATCTTTTAGTTTTAACGAAAGTAGAAAATGATGATATGATGTCATTGATATATTACCTATAACAACGATGCAACGGCTCTTAAGTGCTCCGAGATTATCACTTTAATTATACTCATTATAATTAATTACGTATATTGTGACTCTTATTTATCAATCAAAAATATTACGACCCTTGGCAATTTGGTCAATTTTTATATTTCCTGTATATTCTAATACTGCAGAAGTATATTAACAGATTTTACCAGTTGGCATTCAGAAATATTGTACATACTTCTAAACACTGGATTTTTCTAAGAGAACAAAGCGTTTGTGCATGAATTTTTTTGATAAGAAGAAAATATTAAAATAGCAAAGATTAAAATAGGCAGATGGGCAAAAAGGTTGGCCTCATAGATTCAAACGCAGTGCTTTGTTATTTCAATATGTTCTTGAGTCGCTTTCGGATTTTGAGTCAGCATCTGTCAAAGTTAACAGGCGTGAAACTGAAGAGCAAAGAAGCCGCCACACATCTCGTTGATTGGCTTCTTAATAATTTATATCCTAAACTTTAAATATATATAATATAATTTATAATATACGAAAAAACATTCGTTCTCAACGAATTGAAAACCGTAAGAATTCAGCTAGTTTAGACGCACAGTATAGCTATAAAGGACTACACCTAACATCATGTTCCATCTCGTTATGACTCGTTAATAATTAATTCATCTTTTACAATGATCGTCGAGAGATCGCTCATCGGCATTGCTTCGTTATCAGGTAGACGTTGCCTAAACCTAACAATGTAATAAAACTCGCTCGACGACGCCGTAAACCTAATCATACTAGACGGCCAATGCCGAACATTATTTTCCATTGCCTATAAAGTATAAACCTTACACCGCGCGAATCACCTCGTTAATCCATCGTTTCCGAAAGCACGATTCCTTATATTCTCTCATCCTCCTTTCTTACTTTTTTTTTTGGTCTTTTATTACTTTTTTTTTTGTTTTTATTTCATTCCCTTTCGCCGCGTCTGTAACGATTCACTAAATTGCAGAATGCCCAAGGTTACTTTCGCGGGACGAGCGCGAGATCCAATCTGATATGTTGCAAGCATTGAGTCACGATTCGCGAGCACCGAAATTTATTTTAATGGCCGGAAATACTTGATGTGATTGGCGCACCTAAGCAATGATTATGCATTAATCATTTGAAAGTCTCTCTGAAATGTTCTATTATCTAACGACCATGTTTCAAATTCTGATTTGTCCACGCTGGAGGTCCATTATAAATTCTATCAAATTCAAATTCATGGTCACATTCTAGATTCAGGTGATTCCAGTCTGTCAGTCCGTGAATACGTGGAAATTTCTTTCTATAAGAATCTCATTTTTATTGGGATTGGAAGCCTTTCAGTAAACAATTTTATGTTAATGAAAAGAAAAGTCACCAACACGAGGAATAAAAAAAAACCAGCAAGGCGGAAAAAGTTGAGAGTCTGTTTTTCAAATTTCAAATTTCAAATTATAAAATATAAAATTTTCCGACATTAAAAATTCTCGAAATTTTAAACAAAAACGTGAATATTTTATGTCAGGAGTATTTAACTTCGGGAATTTAAAATTTCAGTAAATTGACGTAATCCCAGATTTTATGAAGAGATTAATAAAATAAATAACGAACTGAATGATAATAATGAAATACAAAGAAAAAAAATAAATACTTACTGTATCGCTTGGACCAAAAACTTAAAACTATTTCTGAATTTGAAAAATTGCAAATTATACTTTGAAATAAAAGAATTGAAAGAAATGATTTACAAATGACTTAAGTAACTAAAATGAAACTGTTAAAAAACTAAAGTAATAAAAGAACTGAATAAATAAAATTTAAGATTAACTATAACTAAAAGTAAGACAGGTAAAAAATCAATAAAAGCGTATGGATTGGGATGCGCAATAAAATATATTTATAAAAACAAAAGTAAACACATAAAATAATACAAGTTGTAATATTATACTCTGAACTTTCTTTTAGTTGTAACGCAGGAACAGGAACCAAATCATCAAATAATTATTAATCGCTGCCGAAGTGCATTAACTCTCCAGCGATATGACGGCAGTTCGCTTCTATATCGTTATGGCACAAGTGAATAAAAATTATATTACCATTTGAATTACCATATGTATTCGTACAATGGAAATTGCGCGTTACGAATGACAACCACATTCCGGTTGATTTTTCGCTTTATTTATTTACTAATGTGCCGCAACACTTTACGTCCTTTACGACGCGCGAGTATATAAAGTACAACTACAGTACGCTCTTTGGAATGCCCGCGAAATTAAGTTACATTTGAACCAACATAGTTTCGCACGACAGCATTCAGAGAAAAATATTATCAATGATTACATAATTGAAAATAAATATTTACATTATATTATTGTTCTAATAAAAAGATTAAACATTTTTAAATGTCTTTTTTTTTTTTTTTTTTTACATTCTCACCAGAGAGAATATATTAGATTTTTTTTTTACTGTATTTGGGAACTTTTTCGAATATCTCAGTGTAAAATTTAAAAAACATTGGGGAAATTTGCCACTAATAAAAAAAAGAAATTGCATTTCTTGTACGACACCGGGGAGCTAAATCAATTCGATTATATTTTTCTCTCAATGACAAACACATAAGTCGAACGTCCCAGCTTAAACCACGTGACTAATAATTAATACTTAGACAAGAAACATCCTGAGTCAAAGGCGGTATTGAAAAATTGCCTTCCAGAGCTGTAAATTAGCTAAATTAAAATATTCATATTCGACGTAAAAATATTTGGATTACAGATCTATTAACTATTTACAAACTATTTATAATCTGTACATTTTCTGTCTGTGGGCCAAATCTGTCCTTTTCAACCACTCCAGAAAATTGTCGTTACTTTTTTCAATTTAATGGTTTTATCGAAACAATTAATTTTTTTATAAGTATACTTTTTGTCTTCAATTTTTCAGACAACTTTTTATAGTAGTATAGTCATTGCGAAAGATAGATTCGACTCGCAAAACTCGTATAGCTTTTCTCGAGTTTGTTTCGTCATGGTCCCCATGTACGCGTTTTTCGTTATGATCGAACGATAGATAGCGGCGAATCGAATGGTTTATAATTACGTATCATTATACCACAAGTATCGTATATCTCGCGATCCACTGATCGATATCGTTCTTAATTATAGGGTAGATCTTCGCATTTCTTTTGTACATTCAATGACGATTTAATACATTTATTCGAGAAATGGAAATAAATCACATTCAAAATGAAATGAAAAACGTCACAAAAATATTACCAAAAATATTTCTGCAACGCTTTTTTTTTTCTTTCATGTTGAATGCGATTACTATTTTTTTAACTGGAAGACGTTCACGAAGGTAAAGCAGGACATTCTATACACACACATATAACGATATTTCCACTCATACAAATGCATGCGTCGTGCGATTTTTAAGTTTAACATCATACAAAAGGAATAACGAGTGATTGAAAAATTATATATGAAATTCTAATATCAAATGTCCGTCTCGTAAATTGCGATTGCTTTCTACTTTATCATCCCTTGTATAATACTTTGCTATTCTTAATCGCGAGAAATATCCAGATTATCGTCGTTACAAAAAGTTCATATATCTATGATATGATGTGGAATTAAACAAATTTGAAAAAATAAAAATCAAAACTTGAAAATTGTTTCTTAACCCTTTCCTTTCTCCTTTCTTTCTTTCATCGATAATTCCTGAACTTTTGATATTACGTAGATTAATATTAATATAATATTAATATATAATATTAATATTATATATAATAT
>UCOH01009919.1:0-36445 GCA_900474275.1 Synergus japonicus
TATAGGCGCGCGAAGCGCGGTGTAATGTTCTAGTAGAATCATAAACTTATATGAAGGACCTAATCCGGCATATCAACTAGGCACTGTCGCTGGTTGGGGATGCACTCTTGAAACACTGTAAGTTGGTGCAAGAAAAATAAATCTGTAGTCACTTTTCTCGGCTTCAGCTAAGAATTGGTTTCTTTCTCTGCTTCAGAGACTTCAATCAATATCCCACAACCATAGAAAAAAGAAATGTGGCGATGGGGATTCCGGTTCTCCTTTAGTTATAGGAGGTAAACTGCTTGGTGTTCACGGCTGGAATGCAAAAGAAGAAGGAAACAATCCAGATGTTTATATAAGCATGCTTAATGTTGAATACAGGAACTGGATTGTTTCGAGCATTAGGCAACACAATGCGAACAGTTACCCCAGCTAATCTAATTCACACAATCGTCCAAAGAAGCCATATTGATTTGTTGTGGACATTAAACTATTATCAGTTAATTTCTCTCTCATAGCATTTGGATGCCGATTATCCACGATTAATTATTTCGCATCGAAATTGTGTGTTTATTTTCCAATTTGAATTCAATGTATTCAATGATCCACACTAAAAAATGATTGACACTAAAAAAAGTGTTAAAATTCTGGCTGAATATGTTTGGTTATTATTCTGGTTAACTTAACCAGTCATTTTTTTTGAGTGGAGTTACCAAGGAAGTAGAAATAGAGAAAAAAAGCTCAAGTTTTAAGCACTTTTGGGAGAGTTTAATCGATGCCCACTGTGAACAGAATTTAGGGGTGGATTAAAAGCGCAACACGAAAAGGAGACGAGCTCTGGATCAGTGCTCTCGAAATCAATACAATTCCTCCTATTTTCTCCCTTTTTTACCCATTCCCTTCTTTGTCTATTCCAGTGAATGGGTGCAATTCCGGAACGGAAGTGTTACGCGATCAAGACTCAAAAGGAACCCCTTTACTGCTCCTTCATCCATTTTCTATTCTGTTTCGTTTGCAAAGGGATAAGCCGTCCAGCGACAAACAGTTAGTTGAATGGCTCCTCGAAAATTGAACTAGAACTACAACTTTAAATTTGTTTCCCGTACTGAAGAGCATTCTACTTGAAAATAAGATAGTTTTTTTTTTAAATTACTGCCATTTTTTCTCTCTAAACTTGAATTAGTGAAATTTAACTGATTGCCAGTCAAATTCCACTGATTTGCAGTGATTCTTTTCTAACGATTTTAATCAGTGAAAAATCTACTGGAAATCAGTGAAAAAAGTCACTGAAATATTTAGTAGTTTAGTGAAGATGACTGAAAATTTCAGTGACTTTTGACTGATTCTCAGTGAATTTTCAGTGATTATAATCGTGAGAAAAAAGTCACTGAAAATCAGTGGAATTTGACTGATTCAGTTTTAGAGAGTTGATTTTATTTAATGATTGTATTTTGACTTACTTAATACAATACTTATATTGATACACCTTTTGGAACTTTGGCCCCTAATTGCTGCCTTAAATAGTCGTAAAAGAAAACTCAATATATTTGAAAAAATATAAAAATAAGTTTAATAAGTTGAGATGACAATTTTATCTTAAATTAAGTTTCTCATTTTACAAAATTGTAAGTTAGTTCCTAAAGGAACATATTCTCTCTAGAGTAGTTGCTCTTCAGTGGATGTCAAGTTATTTCCAAGTAATTGCAGCATTTCCCAAAGAAAGAGGTACGCTTCTTCACAAAGAAATAAATGTATCCTATATTTACGCTTGGAAGAAACGTATAAAACCTTCAATCTCATTTACGTAATACAGTCGACGTAAATTTCGTGTAATGATTCACTCTCTTTACTCTCAAAAGCCACCATAAAGCTGCTATGAATTTTTATGTCTTTAAAGCAAGGATATCATCAACAAGTATGACATCCTTTTATAAATTCTCGACGACTGTAAGTTAAGTAGATGAAAGGAAAAGGCAAAACAAGATAAATAGGATGTTTAGTCGAATTTACGGAAAGAGACTTAAAATGGTTAGTCTATAAAGAAACGAAGATAGAAGATTCTGTCAATAATCTTAACTTTTACAACTTCTTTTCTCGAATCTTACCTTCGATTTTCTTCGTATACATTTATACTCTGTTCAATGTGAAAATGCTCTTTTTTCCTTTTTTTAGTACACGTATACCTAGAGGTAAATATAACACATTGAATCCCTGTCAAATATGAATGGTATGCAGTGAGCATCATGTGAATAACAGGATGCACCATATCTAGCTTTTGTTGCTCAGGAAAGACAATGAGATGAACAAACCAGATCAATGTAACGAGGTTTTGACTGCAACATGCTTCTATCTTTGTATGTATTTTTAACGAGTGCACTCGTATGAATGTGATGTTGCACATCGGTAAAATCTGCTATATCATTTTTCAAATTCCTTTAGTACTCAATGAATTTCAATGAATTTCAACACGATGCAAGAGACTGCAAGTGATTTCGAGTGGACTTGATTCAAATAATTTAAAAAATTTTAAAAGGGGTATTTGGAAAATGGGATTTGTAACTAGAATATGAGAATTGTTGTAGGAAAACTATTCCGCGGAAAAAAGTGAGTTTCAACCTTGCGAAAGATGAAAAAGAGTTTACAACTTTGAAGTTTGTTGTATTTCCCATATAAATGATTCATTAATGTAATAACTAACTTGAAGACTAATCGAAAAACTCGTTCTTTGTAAAAAAAACTTGTTATAATTTTTTTTATCGATTTTTGTTCATCGCCGTATCATGTAAATTTATGGGCAGATCTCTATCATGTAAAATTCGCTGAGTAAAATATATAAAACATACGACTGTAGGTTCAGAATAAATTTTCAAAACCGACAAGACATGCGTTGCTTTTCAAACAGCAGAAAAAGCCCAGAAATTTTAAGTATTCGTACGTCTGGGAAGCTGATGTTCTATGCATGCCTTGGCATTACTCGACGCGACGCGAAAAATACATGATACGTCGAATTTCGTGGACAAGCCGAAGCTAGAAGTCGACGGAAGCGCGTTTTCAGAGCAGCTGATCTGAAATTTAAATATACCGTCAGCAATTCCGAGAGGTGAAATATATTTTGAAACCTTCGGTTGCAGTAAGAAAAGCGAGGAAGGCAAGGAAGCAACATCACCGTGCATGAGTTCGTGAATCGTAACCATTTTCTGAAAATCGAGGACACCCAGGAAAAGGAGACATGAGGGTTACAGATGCTGCGGGTTGGTTGCTTATGCCAGGCGTGTCTTCGGATAATGGAGCCAAATTATAACCCTCGGGATTGGGGTATCTACAACCCGATACGTTAGGTTTCTCGGTGTAGAATCCCGTTCTACTCTTGCTTTCCGACTCCGCCTCTCCATCCTCCACCTGGGCTCTGATAAAGTCTCGTGGATATTTATTACCCGAAACCCTCTGATTGTAACGGGGCGCAAGACCAAAGAGAATTGCTCCTGAATTCCGACCAGGAAGCTGATATTCCGAGCATTGAAAAAAAAAAGGTGAACATAGACTTCGGTCTTCCCTCTTCTGAGGCGAGGGACTTCTTTATTGGAAGGATATCGTTTACACTGATACTGCTAGGTGGCAGGAATTAGTTCAATCGAAAAGGGAAATGAACTAAGATTATTCCAAAGATTTTTTTTAACACCAGACAAAATACCGCACCACTATCTAAATCTGAATTAGTGGAAATTATTACGAATTAATTCGCAGTTTTCAACTTTTCACTAAATTTTTAGTTCGAAATAACTAACAATTAGTAGAATTTTTCACTAAAGTAAATTAGTGACTCACTTTTCACTAATTCAGATTAGTGCTCTCCATTTGTGAGTTTTATTATTAACTTCTCATACTATCGTAACTGTCAACTAATAATATTTTACTTGCGAGGTTTAAGTGAATAAAACGTAATAAAAACTATTATAATAGGCTTATAATATGTACGTTTCATCCTTTTTTGAGATATGCATGTGGTTGAATATGTATCTTTTTACTTTCATTTTCACTTTTATTTTCTACTGTTTGATTTTAATATTGCCGAATACACATGAATTTTAATTTTGACATTTTTAACGTCACCAAAATTCACGTGTATTTGAAAAAAGTGAAAAGTTACTCTACACACACATACACATCTTGAAAATTGATTTGAACGTTGGTATTAGTCATTTATTGACTGATGAAAGTTTCATTAAACTATTAAAATATTGGAAAATGTAACGAATGCAAAGCTTCCTTTACGAGAAAGCAAAAATTAATATTGTACCCTATATTTCGAAATTAGTGTCGCTGTCCTCGTTATCCAACAATTAAAGTCAATCTTAAAAACGAATTATTGGTTCGGTTAGAATATATTTACATTATCCAAATACATCAGCAATTACCCAATTTACATTACTTTAAGAGCAATTCGGTTTTACCAACTTTAAATTCACAATAATAAATATTTGTCTGTAAAACCATTTAGCCATTACCTTCGTATGCATGAAACGAAGGTAAATGGCACAGTTTTTGCGAAAAATATTCATTATTGCGAACGTAAAGTTGGCGAAAGTAAATTTGCTTTTATGATAATTACCACTAAATATGCAGGGTGTATACCAGACCGGGAAAAACCCGGGAATTTCATTTAGGCAGAGAATTTTTTTTAATTTATTGAAAATCGCTTTTTTTTTACTTTATCTACTTTTTATTCTCTTTCTAACTTATCAAATTAAAAAAAAAAATTTGACCGGGAATCACTAGACACCCTATTAATTCGTATTTAAAGATATTTTAGATATCGAATTAACGTAATTTATTTATAAAACTAACAAAATGTCATTTATTTATGTTTCAGGTAAGCTTAAATCCAGATCTTATTCATTGTGACCAAGAATGGTACTGTGTGGTGAGTTGAGAGAATGTTACATTTTTTTAGCCAGGAATTTAGTTAAAAAATAAGGAGTTTATTTTTTTAAATAATTACATATTTAAACTGAATTGGTTGAAGTGTCAGACATCTCAATCTGACGAATGTTTTTACTTTTATTGGAACAAAGATATAAAAAAAAAGTTTTTAAAATTCTTAAAACTCAACATTTTTATTTATTTACTAGCAAAAATTTCCGGGATTTTAAGAGATCTCATAAAGATTTTAAAAATTATAAAAGGATATCGAGAGATAAAAAGACCTTAAAGAATTAAAAAAAATTCAAGGGATGCTAAGAGATTTTAGTCGATTTTAGTGATTAAAAGCGATTTTTAAAAGAGTTTAAAAGAGTAATGAAAAGGATTTTTGAAAGATTTTACAAGATTTTAAAACAGTTCAACTGATTTTAACGAATTTTCAGAAATTTGAAGAGATTTCAAGATATTTCATGAGATTTCAATGAAATCCAAGAGATTTTGAAATAATTTTAAGACATTTACAGAAGATTTAAAACATTTAAAAGAATTTCAAGTAATTTTAAGGGATTTCATTTGATTTGCTGTAAAAAAATCAATTTGAAACTTCTTAAAATCGCTGAAAATCACTTGGAATCTCTTAAAATTTTGTGAAATTCTTTAGTCGCTTAAAATGCGAAATCTATAGAAATCTCTGGAACATCCTTTTCATAACTCTTTCAACCAAACCCTCTAAAAAATCTCTTGAAATCTTTTGAAAATTCTTAAAAATCCTTATACTGTTTAGAATTTCTTAAAAACCCTTTGAAGTTCCTTCAAATTTCTTCAAATTCCTTGGAGTTCTTTAAAATAAAATGAAATTCCTTAAAATATCTTAAAATTTCCTAAAATCACTTAAAGTCTCTGTGAAATAAATAAATAAATAAATTTTAGTTGACCGGAAAAAACCGGGAAATAATCGGCAATTTGAAATTTTCCATCGAATCGACATCCTGATATGTTAAATTTCTGTCTAGTCAAATTGTAAATTATTTGCTTTATTTTCGCATATTTTGAAGCACATTTCACGGAATAATTGACCATGACCATGAGATGGTAGCAAGTTGGGCAAGGTTTATTGATGTTGTTTCCGGTATGTTCGTGGTATCTGCGTTCGCTCTCGAGATCGGATTAACGTTGCGATCAGTCTGAAGTTTGTCTTTCCGGTTCGGGAGTCCTTTCTGGCATTTCCTGTGGTAACAGTGATTAACGCGAAACTTCGAGAGGCCCGCTTCTCTCTCCAGTTCTTAGCCGTAGACCATTCTACTAACTATCCTGTATTTCTGTCTCAGTCTCTCCGGAGTTTTGGCGCAGGTGCCTGATACCAACACCTAGCCAACTTTGTCGCACAAAATAATAATGCTAACGTCGAGCTGAAGCACTAAAAGTGCTCGC
Organism: Synergus japonicus; assembly: GCA_900474275.1. NCBI lineage: Eukaryota > Metazoa > Arthropoda > Insecta > Hymenoptera > Cynipidae > Synergus > Synergus japonicus. Next base: position 6,334 of record UCOH01009919.1, read on the forward strand.
AGAGCACTGAGAGTGTCTAATTGCCTTCCATTCTTTCACATCGAGTGTTCCACTTTTTTCAACCACCCTATAGAGGCTTAGGAAACTCTATATAGTCTATATTTGCACAGAAAAATTTAAGCATATATATATATATATATATATATAGAGTGGACAAGTGTCTTAAAGCTATTTCGAATTCGCTATTCATTTGAAGACTGTTTTCAATAATGAATTAAAACCTTAGAAATGCGACATAAGGAAAAACACATAAAACACATAGAAGTATAGAAAATTATTAATATACAACCAATTTTCCAATTACCAACCAATTTACAGAATAAATTTGTTAATAGATTAAAATAAATTTTTTGATAGATTATAACATATCAGCTAAGTTTGAATTACGAGATAATTAATTTATTGACTACCTAGATATTTATTAGTTTGAATATCCATTTTTCTTTTTGATTTAAGTATACATTGAATCGAAGTTGACCCATATCAGTTTTCTTTACTAGGAAGTCGAGTGAAATATCAAATTCCAATTTACAAATATGTACCCTCAGAATGCATTATGCTAAACTATAATTAAACTCATAAAAGCAAATCTAAAGGAATATTTTGGAATGTTAATACATATATTTTACATATCCACTGTTTAAATAAGTCCGAATGCTCTTTACTTGCTTTATTAATGTAATAAATTCATTATTGTATATGAACATTATACTAAAATCAAGGTGCATATTTCTAGAAAGAAAAATACCTACTAAAGCAACGGACTGCATTTAAAGCTTCTACTTATTCTCATTGTTTACGTAATAAAATACTTTATACAACGATTTTAATTAGTAAAGATTGATGGTTGTCCTTAAGGGCATGCTCTGCCCCGTGGTTTGTGAATATTTTTTTTTCGAAGTCACCACGGCCAAACGAAATGATATATCGCTTTCAAACTTTGGGATATGGGAAATGAGGTACTAAATTACGTTCTAAAATTTAATTTGAGTAGTAATTTTGGAAAAAAAGCTAAGTCGGTAAGGTAGGGATCGTATTTTTTCAAAATTACTACTTAAATTAAATTTAAAAACGTAATTTAGTGTCTCATTTCCCATATTCCAAAGTTTGAAAGCGATATATTATTTCGTTTGGCCGTGGTGACTTCGAAAAAAAAGTGTTCACAAACCACGGGGCAGAGCATGCCCTTAATGAATTTAGAGTATACTGCAAGCAAATCTTGATGTCACGTATGTGACCTTTTTTCCCAATTTTCAATGTTCCTAATTTCCTATTTTTCTATTGTTCCTAAAGTCTCATCGGTTGATAAGGAAGGTGAAAGAAGAGATTTTAGATGTTAGTTAAAATTTGTGAAAATCTCCTAAAATTCGTAGAAATTTTTGAAAATTCTTTAAAATTCTACAATAATATTCCCTTTCTATCCTTGATATTTGCTTTAAAATTCATTAAAGTTAAAAGCGGTGGAATAAAAAGTTGTTGGTAACCAGGGATTGGAAAAGAAGATTAAAAAAAAAAATTAAAAAAAGGTGTGAAGGAGAAGTAGTAGCAAAGGGGTGGAAAAATGGGATGGGAAACGTGCTTCGGTAAATTCGGTGGTAATTGGAAAATTTGTTGTATATTAATAATTTCATATATTTTTATTGCTTTTAATTGTAAATGAATGTTCAGTGGAATGTAATTAAATTATAATTAGGTATGCTTTAAAGTTGTCTACACGAACGTAAACCTCTAATATCACAAACGAAGTGGTAGAGTGGCATTTAATTTAGATTACAGAGAAAGAGGAGGATGAATAAAAAACGAAATCTGCAAAGTGAAAGTCTTGCTTCTGCAAAGGGAAATTCCTGCACGAGGAAGCTCTTGTAATAGAGTTCTGGTATACTTTATAGCAAGAAGCTAAAGTTAATTTCTAATGTTTGCAAAGTCAACAGTACCATCTGGTACAACTGGCGTTTCTCCGTTCTAGGATTTAGCCGATAATACACAGTGGGAAGTACGAGAGTTTGTCATTCGTGACACGCCAGTGTCTCTCAACAATATATACTGTCGGGGGGTGAATGACTCATAGCAGGAAACTCTAACAGAACATAGAAATATCTCTGAAAGACGAATTTTGCCTGAAATATGAAATACGGTAGAAAGCTGCTTTAATTCCTGAGTTACATTCAGCTTGATAATTTATTTTACCTGACCCGTTCTACAAAATCTAACTTCAATTTATTACCCACGCTTTGCGAGGCTAAGTTTTCGGAATTAACAAGCTTTTGAAATTAAGCTTAAAAGCTTAAAACAAAACAAATATAGCGACTTTTACAGATATATTCCTATATTTAAAAAGAAATATCTCGAAAATCTCGTATACATTGTTGTTGCAAACTTGATTGGCTTCTAAATGACTTGAAATTGTAACAAAAAATTACAAGAAAATCCTGAAAGATTCTACAAAATTTTTTTAAAATCGGAAAAATATCTTGAAATTCCTTAAAACTATTAGAAATCTCATAAAATACCATGAAAACGTTCAAAATTTCACAAATTAAAAAAAAACTCATCAAAAACTTTTAAATTCTTTTTAAATGCCTTAAAATTTATTAAGATTTCATGAAATCCTTAAAAATCCACAAAATATTTTAAAAATCAGAAAAACCTTTTGAAATTCCTAAAAATTTGACGATAACTTTTAAAATTCTTTTAAATTCCATGAAATCTTTTGATTCATAAAAATCGTTTGAAATCCCTGAATAAAATTACCCGACAAACTTTAAAATTCTTCAAAATCCATACAGTATTTTAAAAGTTAAAAAAAATTTGCTGATGTTAGTTAAAATTTGTGAAAATTTCCTAAAATTCGTAGAAATTTTTGAAAATTTCTTAAAATTCTACAATAATATTCCATTTCTATCCTTCATATTTGCTTTAAAATTCATTAAAATTATTAGAGATCTCATAAAATTCTATGCAATCCTTTAATATTTCACAAAATCTTTTATAAATCATAAAAATCTCTTAAAATCATTTAAAAATCTTAAAAATTCCTTACAAATTTCTTTAAAATCTCGGAAAATTCCTCGAAATTCTACGAAAAATTTTTTATTTCCTTAAAACCCTAGAAACTGTTTGAAATCTCGTAAAATTTCACATAAAACCTTCCAAATCCTTAAAATTCGTTGAAATATCTTAAAATTCCTCCAAATTTTACAACATTCAAAATCCATTAAATTCCTTTAAAACTCCACTAAATATTCTGAAATGACTGAAATCCCTTCAAATTCTACAAAATTATTTAGAAATTCTAAAATTCTTTTAAATTTAGTAAAAATTACTTGAAAATCGTCAAAATACCTTAAAATTCTTAGAAACCTTTTAACCCTCTGGACCCACACTGTGCGTGGTACACCCAACGATTTGATTTGCATGCGCGCCTTTTCTGAAAATTTTCATTTGGTTTTTTGTAAATAAATTTATTGCTGTTAAATAAAATACATAAATATTTTTTTTATCTTCTGGACTAAATTTCCTGTCGATTGAAAAAAAAATGCACTCAAATTAATTAATTTAAGCAGGAAGTAGAATTTTCCAAAATGTCGCTGGGTGAAAAATACCCATGTGTTAACTTTACGTAACTTTCTGAAATTGTGGATCCAGAGGGTTAAAATTCATCTCTAAAAAGATGGTGTTACAAAATATTTAGAAATTATTAAAATTATTATTGCAAATCTAATTGGGCTTTGAATGACTTGAAGTTGTAAGAAGGAATACAAAATAATCGCGCGTGTTGGTTTCCTAGTGTACACAAAAAAAAAGGACGGTTTGAAAAATGATAATGAGATTTGCCCATAAGAATAATTATCATATATTCATCATCACATATTCATTAGACAATGGTACCTTCCTCCTTTAACTCTCGATTTCGAATCTTCACATTTGAAGCACGTAGTGCATTGAACGTTGGTTCAATTAGCGTTGAATCAACGTTAAACTCGTGTTAAACGGATTCGTCGAGTGCGTTAACAGGAAACGCGATAGGCTCACGGAATATAGGAAGGAACCTTCTGGTTTATGGAGTGTCCTAGCGGAGGTAGCCCAACCTCGAAAACCACCTCCATTAATGCCGGGACAACCCCACAGGGCTTCTACTAATGTACCGTGTGAATTAATGCGCTTCGTCGCTATCCAGGATTATTACTTTGCGAGGTGGTGGCCGTAGAATATACCAGAATCTGGAAAATGAAAAGATACCACGTGGGAGGAATTGAGAGTAAGCGTAGATACAGAGAGGGAGATGGAAATAGAAAATACTGATGCAGGATCAAACCAATGCAGAAAATAATATATTGCTGAAAAAGAAAATGGGAAAATGTGTATATCAAAAGCTTCAGGGAAAATTGTCCTCATAGGTCAGCTTCCAATATCCAGAAGTCTTTGAAAAAGATACAAGCATGGGATATGTTTTAATTCCCTTTCGTAATACATAAAGGATTCATTCGAATTACTCTTTGCAATTTCTGTCTGTTTTACAAACGTTATTCATATGAATTATGATAATAATAATAATAATAATAATAATAATAATAATAATAATAATTCGGAACTTCTTTGCTACTCAAAACATCCGCTATTGAGAGATAAAATAAATATTTAGAGAGTCGAAAATATATTTCAACATTATTATAAGAATTTTGTATTCAACAAATTTGCAATAGAATGTTTATTGGCAAATGCACGAGTGTTCCTCTTTGAAATTTGTTGTATATAATTCAAACCGCAACTCTACGCGGTGAGGATACTTAATGCATTTAATGGAAAATTTGCAAATGGAAAGCACTCATACATTCGCATTTACTCATAATGCTTATTCATATTATTCATCTAATGCTTTTGGTTAGAATAAATTTAAATTAGTTGTGCAAATATTATATATTTTCACGAAATATTAATGGTCCAGAATTAGTTATGTAAATATATAATCTAAAAACTCGCATTGATCACGATAGATAAATTTTCTGATAAACCAGCTTTCAAATTTCTTTGAGTGAAACCCCGAGAAAAGCTCACAGTCTCTTCCTGTATTAAATTCTGCTTAATCTACCGGAAATAACTATGATGATACTATTCCGTTAACAATGAAAAGCCCATTCATGGTAATATTTTCAACAGGAAATCATTTTTTAGGTTTAGATAATACTTTAATTTGAGACGGTATTCTGAGATTTTAATTGCTTATGCAATCAAATATGTAAACTTACAAAGGATCAGATTTTGAAAGATACCAATTGATATTTTAAATAAATTCTGAAAAGAAAGTTGAATTTATACTACAAAGGTACAAGAGACTTTACAAATTCCTTGCGGCGACATAAAATAGTACAATTATCTTCAATACAGTTACTCGATTTTGAATTATTCACTTTTTCTCTTATATGAATCGTCCTTAAAGAAAAAGCAATTCACTATTCCACAGAATTTCTGCTTTTGTAAGAACAAGATTCAAGACAGAAATAATGACGTTCAATTTTGCGAGTATTCTTAGCAAGGCAAATGAGAGTCAGAAGAAAGATGAGCTTTCTTTATCTGTCCAACCTATTTCAGTATACCATTATTTTTAATGAAATTAAAAGCATATAGAGATAGACAAGATTAACAAAAATAGCGACGGTACAATACCTAAAATACGCGATTTTTAAATACTATAAATATGCAATATTATCGCGGAAGAGATAATAATTATGAAATAATGTCGAATAGCTTTTTCTCTGGCGTATGTATATTAAATCAACAAGTTCCCCCTTAATAATGCATATGTTCCGAAAATTATTATCATTTTCCTACATTATTCATACGATATAATTATAGCAACACAATATCCCCATTTACTTCTAGTTTTACTCTCTTTTCCTCTTAAGGTTAAAAGGATTTTAACGGATATTACCGGAAGGAAATTACTATATTTTGTTAACAGCTATTTTTTCATTCTCTTTTCAATTTGTCTTGGCATAATTTTAAATTACATCAAGTAGAAAATTCTCGAGCATATTCGAGTCGTTTTACTGTTATGTGAAACGTGTTTTTAAAAAAATAAAAAGTTGGTGGAAATTCGAAAAGAAGAACTCACGTCTTTTTCTTGGTGATGCGACTGTGTGCCGGAAAGTGTTTTGCCCTCACTCGACTGAAATGATGGGTCCAAAATGAAATATATTGGTTCCGTGCAAAGGCGTGTCTGGCACGGCTGGCAGTGCAATAAAAACCGAGGCTTCGAATACATAAAATAGATTGCGTGAATAAAATTACTAACATCTGCGATAACCAACAGTCACATACATACACATTCATAAAATATATAAAGAAATTTAGAAAAGCCAATAAATTTTTATTGAGGACTGATGAAAATTCATATTCCAATGAAAAAATGGTTTTGTGTATATGTGTACATGAATTTTTCACATAGATAGAGAATTTTAACGCGCCACATTTTCAGTTACTCATGAATAGAGTTGGTAGACATCCGCTAGTATATTTCCCTCGTTCCAAGTTTCCTCGAAACGGAACGTTGATAGACGAGCGCATAATTCGTGTAGCGTGTTTTCGCTAATATATGTATGATACACCCGCTGCACACGTATGTGTCTTGAAATTCGCTACACCCTCAAGAACTAGTGCAGAAAAGAGAAAGGAAATGAGAGATAAATGAATAACACCGAGCTCAGAAAAAAAGACAGTATAGAAAATATTTTAGAGCTCGAATAAACTGCAATTGTTTTTCTTATTATATATGGTATTGAAAATTGGAACGGGTGCACAATTTTCTTTTTGCAGAACATATAACTAGAGTTTTGCCGGTTTGTCCATTCGCCATCAAAACGTAATCCTGCTGGACTCGTAAAAAAATTATTGCTAGTAGAGCGTGAAGAAAAATTGTTTTCAGCTTAATCTTTTTCCATGAAGCTTGTAATTGCTATTGGTAATAACATCACCACTGGGAAATTTCAGGAAAATAGATTCAACGGCCAGTTAAATATTATCGAATTTATTTTGATTATCATCATTATCGTCATCATCAACATTATCATCAGATTATACTGACCCTCAATAGGGCTGTTCATTTTTTGTGAAAGGGTGAAATTGAAACCTGAAACCTCCCGATTTTGTATTATCGGAACATGCAAAAAAATGAGATATTTAACGTGTGGATTATTATAATATATAATATTTTTAAGGGATATATAATAGATATAAAGAGATTTTAAAGTTTGTCATGGATTTTCAAAAGGTTTCTAAGAGTTTTTAGAGTTCTTCATGAATTTTAACGTGGATTTCAGAAGATTTATGAGTTTGAAAATTTTTCTGGAATTTTTAAGGATTTCGTGGAAATTGAAGGTATTTCTAATACTCTGAACTCTCTAAATTTGAATTAGTGAAAAGTAGGTCACTAATTTACTTTAGTGAAAAATTCTACTAATTGTTAGTCATTTTTGACTAAAACTTTAGTGAAAATTTGAAAACTTACTAATTGAAATAGTGAAATACAACTAATAATTAGTGAAAATTTTCACTACAGTAAATTAGTGACCTACTTTCACTAATTCAGATTTAGAGAGAATGGATTTTAAAGGATATAAAAGGGATTTGAATTGTTATCATTAAATTAAAATGAATCTCAAGAAGTTTCTGAAAATTTTAAGAGATTTTTACGAATTTTAAGCGATTTCACAGGTTTTCAAAGATTTCTTGGAATTTTTAGAGATTTTCAGTGATTTTAACATGAATTTCAAGAGATTAATGATTTTGAAAGTTTTTATGTCCATTTTTAACGATTTTGAAGTGATTTTTACGAATTTCAAAAGATTTTTAGGATATTAAAACGGTTTTGTAGAATTTTAAGGGATTTTAAAAGCTTTGTAAAAGTTTTATGAGGTTTTAAGGAATTTGAAATATTATCCGGAAATTGTAAGGAATTTTATGAGATTTCTAATAGTTTTAAATGATTTTGAGAGATTTTTCTGATATTTAAATGATTTTGTAAGAATTTTGAAGGATTTCATGAAATTTGATAAGATATAAAATGGATTTTAATTATTATCATTGAATTTAAAAGAATCTCAAGAAGTTTCTGAAAATTTAAAGAGATTTTCATGAATTTTAAGCGATTTTCACAAAGTTTAACATAGATTTTAAGAGATTAGAGAAATAAAATATAATAAATTATATAATATTGAAAAAGAACGTAATAAATTCGTTCTTGTCATTACATAAAAGTGTAAAAGAAACCATAAGTTACTTTAGCTGGTGGTAGAGAAATAAGATGAAAAATCTGAGAAAAAGGTACGAAGGAATCTCAAAGGAAACTTCTGAACTCGCCACGAGGCCAGTAACATGAACCCTTCTGTGAATTTAAAAACAGCCAGCATCTCGGGGGGGCTTTTATCTAAATTTTAAGCAATTTCTAACAACGTAGCATGCAGCTAGGGTTTCTGGTTGGTTTCAATTTCCGGAACCTAACTTGATTTTTGCTACCGGTGCTTGTATTCTTTTTTCGAGGCCTGAAGAAGGAGGGAAAGAAAAAAAGAAAGACACATCTAGGGTTTGTGTAGGCAGGCGGCTCGTCTCGTGACCTACATCACCTAACCTAACGACCTAACCTTTTTCCTCTTTTCCCTTTTCATTCTTTTCATTCTTTTCATTCTTTTCTTCAGCCTTCGCATCATGCATAATTTACAATCTTATTGGCAGCAGCCAGAAGATGGTTCTCCAATAATTATCCGGGAATAAAATAAATGTTTCTAAGGTGTAAGTTTTTTATAGCATTCGACCGATATCCACTAGAAAGTCATGTCAAATACCTTAATTTATTTAAATTATTAATGGCTGTCTTTTTCACTTTTAATAATTGAATTTTGTTAAACAATTTCAACATTTGTCATAGGTCACAAGTCAGTATGTTTTAATAATAAACTTCCACTACGTTTAATATCACATATTACATATTGTGAAATTATTATCATATTTTACAATTGAAATAATGAAGCAGTAAATATAATACGTGTGAGCTAATATCTATGATCGGATTAGTAACTAATCCCCAGAACGCGCTTCCTCGTGTAAACAGATGTAGTCCTCGAACTAATTCTAATAATCCTGTGTTACGAATTTCAAAATTGACTCTTTCGCAAACGAATGACCAAATGGTTAAGAGTTTTACGATTCTTACACGGTTTACGCTGAAAGTACTCTATTGTTCCTTTAGCCACAAAAGTCTTCCCTCGGCACTCAGTCCAAATGGACCCTAAAACGGAAATGTGCCGTTGACCAAACTAGGACACGAAACGGGGGGCACTTTCTTGATTTTATGACACTGCAGGAAGAGACTTTTAGAATTAACTTGCTTCCGTCACATCCAATGACTTCGATTTTCTTTCATGTCTTTTATCTTTCGAAAAGTTCTTCTCTAAAATCTACAATCATTATCTTGTAGCGCACGTGTCTACAATTTCCACTATATTTTGACAAAACCGCATACATTTCTGATAGATCTGATTAATAGCTAGATGTAACATTTACATTACCCCAATTTAGTTCCTTATTGATTGTCCATTAATGTAATCACTCACCTGAAACAAAAGAAATAATGTTATCAGTAACATATCTAGAAAGGTTATTAAAATTATGATGTTTTTAAGTTTGTAAGTCCTTTAATGGTATGAAAGCAATGATCAGATCATTAGAAGCAATTAATAATTAAACCTATACAGTTTAAATTGAAATTACAATTTTTAAATCTAAAAATGAATCCTTCTGAAACCTCTGTTTTCTGTGTTTCCCGAATACGATGATAAAAATCAGTTAAACTGCATGGATTGAAGAGATCAGGTCAAGTTGATCTCAACTTAAGAGTTCGACTGAGCACTGTCGATTCCGAATGATCGAAACGTTAATCGAACCGTCGCTAATCGTAGAAGACATTACAGTCCTAATCTCGCGTCCTGGGATTAGACTGGCTTGACACCTTTCGAGAATAAAACACCACAAGCGAAAATTGCCCCGCAGTAAACACAGTCATTTATCAGATCGAAAGACGTATCTCCACTTTGAGTCTTTTTGGGAGTTTATAGCTAACATGATACCACAATATGTTTAGGGTGGCCTAGGTTTGGAACATAATTTCCTAATTTATATTTTTCAAATATTTCCTACAGGAGATTATTATGAATATAATTTTTTCTCGATAAAAGAGATAAATAGATTCATTCGTTTTAATAAACACTTGTTTCCATGCAGAAAGCATTTCTCTAACCTAATTTAATGGTCGATGATTCCCAGAAGAAAAATCAATTCTAAATTATACATATCAGCGTATCATATCTGGTGTTAATTTCGCCGGTAATCAGATGTAATTTCCTGTGCACAGGCAAGTTTATTGATTTCTTTTATATATGTGTGACACATATACATATATCAATACAAACAAATACAATACTTACCATTTACGGGATTTATTCATTGCTTTATTCGTGGTCTTATCGCGATTCGAACCACGCTGCGTATCGTATATCACAAACCCTAATGCAATTCCGTTTGCACATTAAAAATTCATTAACTTGGAAATGTCAAACCCGATAAAACTGACGTAAACTGGTCACTAGATGATTAATGAGATTACGGCTCGAACGTTGTAATTTGCAGATGTCGATTCTAAATTATTTATCATATAATGCAAAAATAATATTAGAAATTTCACAGTAGATTTTAAAAGTAGATGAAAAACACTTTCGAAATTAAAAATGACAGACGCAGAGCTTCAAGTTTCAAAACTGCTATTAAATTCGCCAATTTGATACATAAATAATTAAAACTCTTTTGTTAAAAGTCCTTTCACAAAGAAGGAAAGCTGCGTAATAGTTTTGTTCCTTCTGGAGAATAAAGGAATACTATGAAATTTACAAAGAGAGAGAGAGAGAGAGTGAGTCCTCCTTGTGAATTTTCAAAGCGAAAATTATATATCCTTAAGAGCACGAACAAGTATTATTACGCTCTGAATAATTCTCCTTGATAATACATTTTACTGACATTATGTAACACTGTTGAGGCTGTGGTTCCCTTAGCATTTGGTTACCGTTCGAACTACCTTTGGTGGTCAGCAGTTCAGGTCACTACAAACTTACAAGCTAGCTCTAGCGCTTTACCCACAGAATTATGTACACTTACCCTCCAGGAATAATATAGTTCGAACCTTGCGGCTATTCTAATCATGTGCTTGACGTTAAACTATTACCAGCTATCCTTGAAATTGAAAATAGTAAACAACACAAAAAATACCACCAAGAAAAAGTCAGAAAAAATAGATAGCTTATCAAAGTCATAATATCATCAAAGACCCAATTTCTAATAACTTTAGATGCTTTTAACTTTGGATAATTTAATTTATAATGCTTTTAACTGCATATTCTCTCAACTTTGGATAATTTCATTTTAATGCTCTTAACTTTAGATGCTTTTACCTTTCGAGGCACATAAATTTAATCTAAAAATTTCCGAGAAAATTTCAAAATAGCCAAATTGAATCTTTTCAATGATTTCAAAGTCTTTTTGAAAATATTCTCTCTCATTTCACTGATAGAAACCGCATTTTAAATTAAACAATTTCAAATTCATGGGGCTTTAAATCCAATTTCAAATTGAAATCACAGCAACTTCTTTCGTATTTGCATACAATTAATTTTTTTCCCGCGCGTCAAATAAAACGGTAGTGTATTTTTTTTAAAAGCAGTAAGTGAAAGTACATATTGACATTGACTTAAAATTCAATTCAACATTCGAAATACTCGGAAAGGATATGATTGGAATGCTCACGCTTTTCCCGTTATTTACTGAAATTAGCATTTTCCGCGAAACAATCTGACTCATTACATGTCATTAGGACTTTTATGAACTCTATGCACGTGAAGCATGTAGTTTACTCGTAACATGTGATGCTGGCATACGAATGCACTAATATTCATATTGTTATACTGAGTTTTAACCGTTTCAATAACGAACTTTACACTTTGAAACACCACAATTGTTTTTTCTTGCAAGTTAAGTACCACATAAGGACTTTTGCTTCATTCCACGGGGATGTGTTTTGTTACTTTTCGAGTGAAACAAAATAAAGGATCACAATAATAAAAGACTCTTTCCTGGTAGAAAAATTATGTTTCGACTTCAACAGTAAAAAGGAGACTTTAAAACATCTATCCGAGATGTTATACTCAACAAAGAAAGAGGAAATACGCATCCTATAAGATTCATGTATTTATTTCTTGGAGTGTCTCAACTCAGGTCGCTCTGATTTCATATTTCTAGAGAGGATTACGTTTCCAAAGAAATTTCTTGCCTTCACTTTTGCACAAGGGAAAAGTATGAAGTGTAGAAGAAAAAAGAGATGAAGCGCGGAACATTACATTGGTGAATTTCCCTCGAGAATTTGTTAAGAGATAGCAAAATGGTAAAAAATATACATCACATGAGATGAGATATTAAGCATAATTGTGTTCAAATTTAAATAAGATTTGTTTATTAACTTTTATCTCAAACCAGCAGAGTATTCTCTAGTAATATGTTACTTGCAAATAAAGTGACTGAATTATCTTTATTTTCATAGCTTTTTCTCAGGAATAAAGTAATAACTCGCCACTGTTACCATTATATCCAAAATAATCAATGGTAAGGCCGTGAAATTTTGACTGTAATACCTTCATAATCCGGTAGATTATTTATGTTACGTGAGATTAATGATTATAAATTCTCCTTCGCTTATTAATATTTCAGTTCGGGACATAAATCTCTGAAAATAAAGGAAATATTCTAAACAATTTCATGAAGATTAGAGAGGCATAAAGTGACATGTTCTGATACAAGATAAATGAGGAAACTAGGTGTAGTTGGTACGTTAAGTATTTACGTCAAACTTTACGATCTAATTGTAGTATTTATCGTCATCGATTCAAAAGCTCTCTTAGTGAAAATTCTCGTTTAATCCTGGAATAATGACCAGCATCGAGAAAGCCCACAGAACACAATGTGGGTGTATAACAAACTAAATCTCGTCTGGGATAGCTGCTTTAATCCTCAGAAGAGTGAAGATCTGTCACTTGCAATAACTGCCGATAAATCCCAACAATAACAGTATGACAGGAATTTTCGCTGCATATCTTTGTTATTTTTCGCTCTCCAGATATCGTATAAATAGAATAAAAAGTTATACAAGTTTCTTTATCTTAATATATTGGGCAAAATGGATATTAAAACTTAACATCTAGATAATTAAAGTATCTAAATATTGTAAACTTATTTCTCTCATGAATCACATTTGATAGACAGATGAGATTTTAAATTCGAAAAATTGGAAATTTTTGAACGCTTGATGTAGTTAGCGATACGATTGTGAGTGTTTTTGATTTCGATGGTACAAAGCTTTCTACGTAAAAGCGCAGAAGCTCGTTAATTAAAAAATTAAAAAACTTTTATCAGCTGAAACCTTTCATTTTGATTACCATTAAGCACTAAATTACTAAAGTGGCAAAATTGTGATAGCCATTTTTCATTGAAAAACCTTTGAAATTTGGAGAACGGTTCAAATTGCACTTTTTTCAGCGTTACTCGATTTAAAAATTATTCGCATGATCTACTATAGTGATATTGTAATCAATTATTCATTATTCAATTCAACACCTTCATTCGTTTTATTAGCAATTCGTTTTTACGCGTAGAAAAAAAAAAAGATAAAAATGTTCTCCTTTTCCGAGACGGAAACATTGACACAGACTATTTTTCTGAAGGAAGGATGAGCATGAGAAACTATCTCTATTCGTCATAATCCCGAGGAAGTTAAAGTCGTAGGAAGTGAATTACTTGAAAATCTCGTAGCGAGATTGGAACACTATTTCAATCGAAGATCGGTAATAAAGAAGAAAAGGAGGTTCGATCCGACTCGCGAGGTGACATCTCCGGCAGAATCTTGCTTGCAAAGGATCACGAAACGAGTTAATTAAAATTTTCCGCGGAATTCCGATAATAAATTCCTTTTCCTGACAAGGTCTCGAGGTCAAAGGCCCCCATCGGATATAAATTCCGATTTAAGACCCGTGAGGAGTATAATAATAAAGGGAAATCGACCCAACTTTCTTAATTACTCGGAGACCGGACCAGCGAGTACAGATTGTCAGAACGACTAAGACACGACCAGGCCCGGAGCTACCCTATGGTCGTTGTCGTGTTGTCGTTTCGTCGTCATCCTGTCCAGAAAGCCTCGTTTACTCTCACCTCCCGCTAAAAATATCCTGCAGTCCTCCTTTTCCCTGAAAACTCCTATCCCGCTGTCTTTCCTGGAAGGCGGTTATTGTTTTTCCCCCGACGAGCTTCACTCGTCTTTTTTTTTTTTTTTCTCTCTGTAAATCGTTCCACCGGTCGTGTAACGCCCTTGTATACGAGACACAAGAGGAAGGGACGACAATCTATTTTAACCCGAGACAAGTCGGTCATTTGATGAACAAACGACCTCGCCACTAAGGATAAACAGGCATATAAAAATTTTAATGTGAAAAATCGTCAGTTATGCATTACTGTATTAGAGTGTGATTGTTTCAAAGGTAATAATCAGATAATCAGTTTTTTACGATACAAGAACAAACATTTACGTTTTTTTTTAAATATTATATAATTTATTATATTGTATTTCTCTAATCTCTTAAAATCTATGTTAAACTTTGTGAAAATTTCTTAAAATTCCCAAAAAGCTTTGAAAACCTTTGAAATCGCTTAAAATTCCTGAAGATCTCTTAAAATTTTCAGAAACTTCTTGAGATTCTTTTAAATTCAATGATAATAGTTCAAATCCCTTTTATATCTTTTAAAATACATTAAAAGTATTAGGAATCTTATCAAATTCCATGAAATCCTTTAAAATTCTCACAAAATCATTTAAATATCACAAAAATCTCTCGAAACCACTTAAAATTATTAGAAATCTCATAATAATAATAATAATACTTCAAATTCCTTAAGACATCATTAAAACCTGAAACTCTTATAAAAGTTTTGAAATCCCTTAAAATTTCACGAAATATCCTAAAATCCCATAAAATTCTACAAAATCGTTTTAATATCCTAAAAATCTCTTGAATTTCGTGAAAATCACTTAAGAATCATTAAAAATGCACATAAAAACCTTCAAAATCATTTATCTCTTGAAATTCATCTTAAAATTAGTGAAAAATCTCTCAAAATTTCTAGCAATCTCTGAAAATTTCTTAACTTTTAAAATCTCTTTAAATCATTAAAGATTTCATCAAATTTCATGAAACCCTTAAAAATATTACAAAACCTTTTATAAATTAGAAATATTTTTTGAAAACCCTTAAAATTTGACGAAAACCTTCGAAATCTTTGCAAATTCTATTTAAAATCCCATTATCTCCCATGAAATCTTTATAAATTCCATAAAATTCCCTTAAAATTCCTAGATTTTCAATGTATTTCGAGTTTAGACTCATATTAACGAAATGAAATTCAAAATTCAAATTCAATTCGCACGGAATTTATGATTCGGCATGTATTGATTGTCGAAAATCACTATCGATACTTACACGACGAATCAGGAGTGCAGAATAGGCGTTACGACATTTCGGCTTCGACTCAATCATTTTTTTAGAATAGATTTGATACTAATTGATAAAAATTCATCAAATTAGCGCATTTCATAATAGGTTTAACAAAATATTCATAAAACAAGAGATGCAAAGGCAATAATAACCAAGATAATGTAAACCAAAGTAATAAAAATGATAATAAAAGCACAATAATAGAAAGCAATAAAATAAGAATGACAAATTGCTACCTAACAGGGAAGTGTTGTCATGTAAAAATAATCATACAGTCATATACATACACTAATAACGATTTAGATTACACATTTGATTACCCTTTTCCTCATTGCCACCTGCTTTCCGGTAGGCTAATTTTATTAACCATCGTGGTTTATCTACCCTCGTATCTGACAGAAAGTTTATCGACTAAGTTTTCAACTGCAAATGAAAGTACTGAAATAGGGTCTTTTAATGAATTACAAAACACTCTCTATTTCAGGGAAAGCACACCTCTAATTATTGATTCAATTAGAGTCAATTATCGTAATTCAGAGAAATAATTTAAATGCTTTTCCACTAATAACCTAGTTTTTACAGATTTATGCTCACTAGTCATGTGTCTTTCTATTATTTTACTGAAGAAATTCCGAAAACTTTTACCTGACGTTTCAAATGTAATTATTTTCGACAAATACCACTCTCGCGGTTTTAATTGAGTCATATTTTTATTATTTTTGTGACCTCTGCATCTCGGAAACGAGGTCAGTTGGAAAAATGAAGAATCTGAGGAGAAAGTCAGAAACTTTTATACGTGTCGGATATTTTTGTGTCTTATATAATAAAAGATGGTCGAAGTAGTTACGTGTAGTCAGAGTCAGACAAAGTGGTGTAAACTGGTAGTGGTCATACAATGCAATGCGGTCGGCCATTCGAACCAGTAAACGTTATTATACTTTTCCCATTGCGTTCCGTAAGTGGAGGTTGTGTTCGAACAAAGGATATCTGTGGTTTAGTCACAGAACAGTAGGACATTCCCGTTAAAGCATTGAATAAAACTTTAATTTTTTCCTTTTATCTTTTCTTCCATTGAAAAACTCTCAAACGGAAGAATTCTAATTTCAACGCTTCGAAAGTTCAAGCGTTCAGACCTAAAGGCTGAAACTAATTTACGACCCAGTATAGTTTATTTTATTTTTCAAACCGCTAAACTCTGATAGTAATCATCTTTTTTTAAATCTGCAAAACTAATCAACCATTCTTTAATGGAAAAGTCGTGTCAATAGATTTTCGATTAAGAATTTAAAAAAAAAATGTTCTCTCAAATAGAAACTCCAATCTTTTCAGTCCAATACATTTTCAATTAAAATCCTCATTGAAATATTCTGCAGTAAAATATTTAGTTAATTCTTTTGATATTTTGCTTCCTCGTAGAGGAAGCTTTGTAGTCATTACATTTTCCAATATTTTTAACATAGTTTAATTAAACTATCCTCGGTTTACAAATGTTTAATACAAAGTTCTAATCAGTTATAATCAATTTTATTGTTCTCGAATAACCAAAATTCAAAGTCGAAACGATTCGATTGACCTATAAGATTAATCCATTTAGGTCAATTTTAAGGAAGTTATGGTTATTTGTATTTCTTGCGTCATAAAAAATCAAATAATCTGATGTTAATATATTTTATTTGAAAAAATATGAATGATGACATGAAAATATTCTTTGCTTCGATAAAAAAGAATTAAATCCGAGATCGAATTCAAAGTTAGTTTATTTTAAGTTTGAAAACAGGACAATTAATTCTAACGCGAGGGATTTCGTTCCTTGAAAAATATAGTTGACTCTATTTACTGATTGTTAACAAGAGAATTCAAGTTTAGGATAATTTTTAAGATAAAGAAAGTAACATTTATCAAAGTCATGATTTTGTTATCGCTTTTTATCGGGTTGTATCGTGAGTGTAACATGAAGGCATTCGTGCTTGACATAGTGGCTTGACACCCTTGTTCTCGAACGTGAGGGTCCCTTCTTTACCGTCCAGTTACCGGAAGTGAAATGTAAATTTCCAAGTTATGCTCAAACAGTCGTGACTCATGGATAGTGATAATGATGGTCGACAAAAAGGGCAATCATCGCTCGTAAACTTTATTCCTACATTTGCTTAGCAATTTAGGAGTTGTACAGATCAATTAAGAAATTGTAATAGTTCCTTCTCACGCAAAACGCCTGTCGCAATTCCTGACGGCACGAAAAACTGTCCCAGTTCCCTATTCTGTCTTCTTGTCGCGAATGTTTCGCCCCTTTGGTTAATGTTTTAAGTGGATGGAATCACGATCAACACATTGAACTCATGGCTACATAGATTGAGCCATGAGGGGAAATATTATCATCTTATTTCCATATGATGGACGAATAATGAAACTGTTGAATATATATTAAATATACATATATTTGAAAGCTAAATATCCAAATTTCAGCCAAGTTTTGTAGTGTATAATATACGATTAGTAATAATAATAATAATAATAATAATAATAATAATAATAATAATAACATAATATTACAACAGTTGACGTTGATGAAATAAATTAAAAAATAATCGAAATTTCTCTCTGTGAAGAAGTTTAATAGAAATCCAACCACGCGCGTCCTTCTTTTCTATTGACCATAAAACCAAAACGACTTTTCACCTACGAAATGACAAAGATCCAGAATTCAAGCAATAAAGACGAAATCACCCCGCTCATAAAATCGGATAAGATAAATTCAGACACATGACATAAGAACAGATGGTTCAATAAAATGATATGTCTTTAAAACGAATTCTATCAAGGAAATGATTAGTCTCAGGACACAAGAGACATGGTGGGCACTTTAGCCAATTATCTAGACAATACTGGGGCTTGTCAATTACAATTATAGTATCATGAGTGTCACTATTACCTACTGTCAAGAGAATTTGCGGACAAAGACAAGAAATCATTTTCTGAGATGGAAAATCGACGTTTTCGACAGAGTAGAAGTAACACAACATTTCAAAGATTTCGAAGCGTTTTAATGAATATCTAGGTACATTATGAGATTTAAAGGATATTCAGAGTGCCTAGCGGACCGGGAAAAAACCGAGATAAACGAATTTCACTTAAGGAATTTTTTTGTATTTTATTGAAAAATGGACTATTTTTACCTTATCTATTTTGTATTTTCTTTCTAACTTACCAAATTAAAAAAAAATTTCAAGAATCACAAGATGGACATAAAAAAATTGGTCGGAGGAAAAATAATTTGACCGGGAATCACTAGACAATCTGTTAATTCGTATTTAAAGAGATAGTTTACTGATTAATCGAACTGATGTAATTTATTTATAAAACTAACAAAATGTCATTTATTTATGTTTCAGGTAAGCTTAAATCCAGATCTTATTCATTGAGACCAAGAATGGTACTGTGTGGTGAGTTGTGAGAATGTTACATTTTTTTTAGCCGGGATTGTAGTTAAAAAAACAGGAGTTTAGTTTTAATAAAGTGTTGTTAGGTTTTTTACATTCTCATCAGAGAGAATGTATTTATATATATATATATAAAAAACTAGCTGCGAAGTTGTATCAACTTTTGTGCTCATTCAATGAGCACTTTGCTTCCTGTAAGCAAATATGATTTGCTTCCTCATAGAGGAAGCATTAAGCTTCGATATTACTTGTTTCCATTTATATTTCCAGTTATATTTGAAAAATTCATTTTTAAAAAATTAATGAAGTATTACTTTTTTATTTTTTAATGAAATACATTAATCATACAGATCAATCGATTGGTCTCGACATAAGGAATATTCATTTTCCTTACGTCAACTCAAGATTTTGATTATTTGAAAACATAGAGCAAAAAATTAACTTTCAAAATTATAAATAAACATAACTTCCTTATTTTTTAATGAAATGCATTAATCATATAGGTCAATCGATTCGTCTCGATGAAAGGAATCTTCATTTCCCTTACACCAGCTTTAAATTTTCAATATTTGAGAAGTTATAGTGGAAAAATGAATTTTACGAAAATTATAAAAGTACATAAAACTTTTGAAATTCAATAGTTTGTTAAACCATTGTAAGAAATTCAACTAGGTATATAGTGGAATAACTATGCAAAATTTCATCAATTTATCTCCACGCGTTTTCAAGAAATTGCTGGATCGTGACACACATACACACACATACATACATACATCCAGACATTTTTTCAGATCATCATATTAGATATATTGCCCTTGAAATAAGTTCAAAAAACCTTTTTTAGGAAACTGGATTTTGTCACCACTACAAAGCTTCCTCTATGAGGAAGCAAAATAATATTTTTTTGCTGTATTGTGTTAGTATGTTTAGAATCAAAGTCATGAATTAAAATCAATCTTTGTACTTTGTGGCAAATATAAATGTTACTTTTAGTTGACCGGGAAAAGTCTGGAAATGATCGGGAATTAAAAGTTGTCCACCGAATCGCCATCCTGATATTAAATATCACAAGCATTAATTATAGGATTTATTAAAAATATTTCCAATTAATAAAAAGCAATAAGAAATGCGTTTTGAATCTAAAAATACATGACATTTCATATTGAAATGTGCTATAAAGTCAGGAAAATTTTAACAGCGCGTGGTGTGATACAATAGTATCATATTTTCGCGTTTCAATCGTAATGTTTTAATCAGTGTCTGAAAATAATGAATCCTTTAACCCGAGTGCAAATTTGCCATACAAGTTTAGCGCACGGCGCACTGACCTAAATTATTTTTTGATGACACGTACCGCGGTGCCAGAGATTGTTCGCTAGGAAAATTATGGATGATGATATATTGAGCACGGGAGCATGAAATATTGGAATCTGGTCATCGAGTAGCTTGTGTAATCAGGAAGGTAATTCGAACAGGTATTATACATTATGCACTACAGACTCTACACTATACACTGTATATGTACATATACATACATGTAACAGTGTACAGTCTAGAGGATGATATCGTTGACTGCACAAACACTCAGATGCGCTGTTGGTTATTCGGCAATATTTAACGAAGCCTTGGTCTGCTTTTCAAACGACTACAAGCTTCAGTCTCTTCGAACTGTAATGCCATGTAGTTTCGTACAGAGAACGTGAGCGACGATGTAAATAATAGTTACCGAAGATCTAATGCAAAATGAAATGCGGCACCTGCTTCGATATGGGTATACGATCCAAGTATGTACACAGAGATAGTTCTGTGATAGAAGATACCCGTAGGCGAGAACCCCAAAAGGGATTTGGCCTGAAATTCAAGAACCCGTCCGCTCTATCCTGTACATACTTACTTGTATTTTATTTACGACGCAACGGAGCGCGATTTAACGCGTACTGACAACCGGGACTCCTGAGGGTACTTTAGATACTAGGGAAACTAAGTACGATGGAGATGTGTATATATATATATTTATATGAGGCATGTTCACTGATAATGAGTACACAGCAAATACTGATCTAAGTAGTAAGCACTAGATTCATTCTAGATTTGCATAAGGTCTTTAGAAGTTTCGATACTATTTGAGTTTAGATATTACATTTGCGCTCAGATTCAGTGAAGATCTTTCTAATTTGCTGGCTTTAAACTTGTTTGAAAAAATATGAAGTATTTAAAGTTTATACGCGAGAAGTGGCAGAAACTTACCATAGAATTGGGGAAAATTTATTAGGTTCAAGTTTCAGACGTCGAATCTGACGATTTTTTATTTTTTAAATTATTGGAATGAAAATATAAAAAAGAACGTTTCCAAAACATACGATTTTTATTTATTTACTAGCAGAAATTTTTACCCAGTGTTGTCCAGAATTTTGAGAAATTTCATAGAATTTAAAAAAATTTTAAAGGATTGCAAAAGATTTTAAGTGACTTTGAGGGATTTCAAATGATTTCAAGAAATTTATAGTGATTTTAGGAAATTTCCAAGGATGCTTGGGGATTTTGACTGATTTCGGGGATTTAAAGGGATTTAAAAGTTCAAAGGGTTATCAAAAGATTTTTTCAGAGATTTCACAAGATCTCAAGAACTTTGACTGATTTTCACAAATTTAAAGGAATTGGAACAGATTTAAAAATATTTCATGAGATTTTAATGAAATTCCAGAGATTTTAATATATTTTAAACGATTTTAAGAGATTAGCGATTTTAAAGGAATTCATTTGATTTAATTATAATTAATTCCTTGAAATTTCTTTAAAAATGTTCAAATTTCTTAAAGTCACTTCAATCTCTTCACAAAATCCCCTAAATGTCTTGAAATCTCTTTCAAATTCTTAAAATCTCCTAAATTCATTTGAAATCCATTGAAAATCCTTAAAATCACTTAAAATTTATATAAACATCTTGAAATAATTTCAAATTATTCAAAATTATGTTTGCAAAAATATTTCCCATGCTTTCTGTTGAAGTAAATAAATTATTACATAAAACAATTTTTTTACTGAGAATTCTTGAAGAAGATAAAAATTCGTGTAAGTCGACGTCTGAAACTTCAGCCCAATGGAAAATTTCGTTCACCCCCTTCCCCTTTTGGATTTGATTACAATAAATTTTCCACGCTTTGCGTGAGAACAATTAGCCCAAAATATTTTATGTGTATTCGATTTGTAGGTAAGTTTTACAATATTACTGGCCAACTTATTCAAAACGACACGAAAACTTTCGTTAAATAGTAGCAAGGAGAAGTTTTTGAAAATTAGAGAAAACTTTCGAAATAAGGTACAAGAAATATTGTGAGACTTCCTTTCCTTTCCTCATAATAAAGTTTCGTCGTACCACTGCGTACTTTGCCGAGCCTTCTAATTTTGTGCCAAGCATCAGATTCAAGTATAATAAGGTTTTCAAAAGACAGTTAACAACTGCAGCGATGAAAAAAATAAAGTTGGCTTGAAACACGTCGAACCGTTGAAAATTAGTTTTTAATAAGTTCGCGGAACTGATGGATGTTGGAAAGATGACCGCAATATTCGTACGGGAAACTTTTCCAACGTGTATTGCGAAGTACCAGACCAGGATTTTGAAAAGAGTTCAGGTAGGGTCGAATGTCGATACGCGTCAAGGCAGAAGAAGAAGGAAAAATGAAGATGGAAAAAAAAGTAAAGCAAAAAGAGAGAGATGAAGGAAAAAAAACAAGGTTGCGAGAACGACTGAAGGTGAAGGATGAAAACTTGATTGCTCGATCGAATCCAGACACTCTAGGACGTGGCACCCTCGAAAATGAGAAATCGATCTCAGAAGACTGCTTGAAGGGGCTGCGAGGTAATAAAGACGTTTGGTTAAAAGAAAGAAGTATAAATAATACAGCGAGGAATTATACTGGGAGATTGAATTCAATTTCCTTTAATTACTCTTAGCCTAAATAGTCTAAATCCAGCTGATGAGATATTTTATAAGATTAAGGGCATCTGGTTGGTTCTGACAAAAAACATTGCCGACCAATCAAATAATTTTTATTCTCGGGGATTATTTGTACAGCAATTTTTTTGAATAACTTTTATAGAAACTAAAAAATACTAGTCAGACGTACCTTGATATATTTTCTATTATTTCCCAGAACCCGTTGCAATATTGTAATTAATGTAAAAAAATCCCTGGGAATATTATTATAGTTGCTCGATTAGTAATTTGTTTTGCCACAAACCCATATAAAAAAAATATATATGTATGTATTTTAAATACTCTCTAAAACTGAATCAGTCAAATTCCACTGATTTTCAGTGACTTTTCACTGATTTCCAGTAGATTTTTCACTGATTAAAATCGTGAGAAAAGAGTCACTGCAAATTAGTGGAATTTGACTGGTAATCAGTTAAATTTCACTGTTTCAAGTTTAGAGAGTATTAATTAAGAACAATGTTTATGCAGTTTAGCTTAGAAGACTTCGAAGAAAAAATATTCTGCGTCAAAAGCTTGAATTTGTCAATTTAAGAAACTAGGAGAAAAATTCCTGCAAACGAGGAAATGTCCTAGAATTTTTTGCCTTTAGAATAATGATCACAATGTAATCAGTTTATATCATCCGAGATCTAACCGGGTTGCCGAATTTGACCTTTTTTCAACTATCCAATCTGAGTGAGTCCCTTCCAAACAGTAATTTCAACAATTTCGTTTCCCTTGTCCCGTTTTTCCCAGTTTTTGTTTGCAACTGTCATCATCCCTCTGATCGAAGAAAACTCGTATAGGAATTGGGAGAGCAACATCCTGGCCCAATCAACCTGACTAAATCGAAAGGAAGAAATCCAGTTTGGTGAATGGTTGTATCGCGGTACAGACCTTGCGAAAAGTAGTTTGCAATGAAATGCATTTCCCACGGTTCTCAGGAGGAACCCAACCTAAAGTGCTTGGGGCCAATTCAAAAAGTCGTTCGCGCCTTCAGTGTGGGAAAGGCTTTAAAGCTTGAATTTACAGGCAAACCGCTTGCCTGGTGCGACAGCCAATCCTCTGCCCTGGATTTCTCCGATAAGATGAAAGTTTAGATTAAACCGTGAATATTTAAACTCAGGCTTGTTGAGTTTCGAGTGTTCAGGTATGTGCGTCCATGAACATTTGTGATAGTATGCGTGAATTGTACGAAGAGATTATGCAAGTTTGTTTAACGGATTAAAAAGGGAGGAGCTTACACCGTTAGGTTGGTTTTAACTGAATAAGAAACGTTGCCTTCGTCGTAGCTTTTCATGATTCGAGCCACTGTTGATACAAAATTTGGCCCTGAGGCTTTTCGGTGCACATTCATTATTTACGATTCAATTATAGCTTTACTTAACAGTAATCGATCTTTGGGAGACATTCTCGCCAATATAGCTTCCTCTAGTATTAGCAGTACCGAATTACTCCCTTAATCGCTTAATTTCATAGTAGATTGAGAAGCATTTAATCACCGAGGAGAGTTCTTGGGACTCGGTTAGGTGTTTACGATAGGTTTAACGAAAGTGTGTCCTATAAACTAGAACTATGCACAGGAAAAGTGACACGCGAATTCAGTAAGTGGTTATGGGTTCGTGTATATACATGTATTACTATTAATACTTTTATGGGGGAAAGTCGCTTGAAAACTTAGATATCTCTTAAAATATTTGAAATTTCAGAAAAATACATAAAAATACAGCACGATTATTTATTTTACTTCTTATAACTTCAAGTTATTTAAAAAACAATAAAATTTCACCGATTCAAATTTAGAGAGTACATTTGAAACAATAATTTAGGCGAGATTTTATAGAGACATTTCGTTATAGAATTTACCATTTTTAGAGAGAAATTTCAAAAGATTTCTAGGAATTTTAGTGGATTTTGATAATTTTCAAGTGATTTTTATGAATTTTAATGGAATTTATAATATTTTAAAGGGAATTTTAAGCGATTTGAAATATTTTAAAATTTTGAGACAGATGAGGTTTCTAAGAACTTTAAGAGATTTCAATGAATTTTAAGCGAATTTCTAATATTTTCGTGAAATTTCGAGGAATTTTAAGAGATTTCAAAAGGTTTCAGATAAAATTTCCAGAAATTTTAAATATCTTCGAATTAAATAAAATTTATTTGATTCAAAGATATTTTTTCTTTGATTTTTTTGATTCAACGAAATTTTCTTTTTAATTCAAAGAAAAAATATCTTTGAATCAAATAAATATTATTTAATTCAAATATATTTTTTAGTTGGCTCTGAGGCAAATATACGTTTATTTGATTTAAACAAACTTTTTCTCTGAGTGAAGAAGTTTCTGGGAACTTTTAGAGATTTTCACGATTTTTAAAAGATTTCAAGAGACAGAAAAACACTTATCTCATTTTGAGAAATTTTTGTCTCTTTTTCAGAACTTTTTGTCTCATTTTGACATGTAAGACTTACCCGATCCCTACCTTACCGACATTTTGGTCCCTGCAACGTAACTTCTACATTTATTGAGATATCAAATTGAAAATTTCTAAAATTGAAGCTAAAGCATTAAGGTACGTTTATCTGGTCCTAAATATTGACATTTATATAAAGAAAACATTTTTCAAACAAATTTTTTTGATTTTTATAAAAATTTAGGACCAGATAAACATACCTTAGCATATTTTCTTTAATTTTAGAAATTTTCAATTTGATATTTCAATAAATATACAAGTAAGTCTTACATCACCTTAACTGTGAGATTTTTATAAATTTTAAAATATTTTATGAGATTCAAAGGATTTTAAGTTTGTTAGGTAATTTCATTGAGAGATTTCAAAAGAATTTCTATACATATATGATTTTTAAAATATTTTTGTACAATTTTTAATGATTTCATGAAATTTTATAAAACTAAAGATTTTAAGAGATTTTAACTGTTAAGAAATATTCCAAGATATTTTTAGAAATTTTTAGTTAAGAAATTCTTTCCAATTTTAACTTTGATTTCAAGACATTTGTGATTTTAATGGTTTTTGTTGATTTTCAAGGGATTTCAAGAGGTTTCTGGGAGTTTTAAGAAATCTTAACGTTTGTTTTTCTTCTTCAAACTTCAAGTCATATTCAAAAGCCAATCAGGTTTGCAACAACAATGTGTGCGAGATTTTTGAGACATTTCGTGACACCACTTTCTTAGGATAGGATTATCTTCAAAAATTTTGAAACCTTTACAATTCTCTAAGATTCTTGTATTATTCGCCAGAAATTTAGAGTTTAGAAATTGTATTCATATAGTTTATTTTTACGGTATAGCTACCATTTTATCTCGTTGTCAAGTGAGTCGTCAAAATTTTAATAACACATTAAATTGAAATTGAGCTTCTCGATACATATTTCCAAGCTAAGCTTCCAGTGAAGAATAAAATATATGTATACCGTAAAATATACAATACCATAAAATACAGATTACCATAAAAGATGTTAAGAAAAGGGAAATGTGAAGCATATACGAAATGAATCTTTGAGAGTGATAACACGTCCAAAAGTCATGATAATGTGTTTTGAAGTATCCATGGGTTCGTAAAGAGAATTGATGCAAGTTTACACATATATATGGTATTATGAATATTAGATATTTTCACAGAAGGTTCGATTGTTCCAAGGTAAATCGATGTTGGTGATAATTCGGTCGTTACATGGAATACATGATTATGCGTGTGCTACTACACAGCCTAATCTGATGATTAATATTAATCGGCAATTGCGATCGCCAGCGAACACGTTATACTCGATTGTTGTACATATTATTACTATACTTTCCCAAAATAGTGGGGCGGGAAATGTTTATATACAAGCAAATGTCTATTCCTCTACCGGACCGACAACCGAAGCATATATTACAGAACTTGGACGCTGATGAATATTTATGTTGATAATGAACTCGCGTAATTTTGAATAATCGAGAAAAGCAAATGGATGAAAGGATTCATTAATGATAGCGCGGTCATGGTCCATTGTTCACCAACGAACATCGCGGAAATAATATTTATTATAGAAATAATGCAATTTTACATTCATTAAAACTGCATATGTTGCAGTGGAAAACATCAGAATAAATTATTAGAATATTAAAAATACAAAACAAAGCAGACATTTTTTTAAAAACAGTATACCGTTGTCAGATATTTATTTGTTTTCATAGAGAGTTGTTCCGTTTTTCTTTTTTTTTTTTTTCTTTTTTTAGTAATCTCTTGTTTTATGTGAAATGATGATAAATGTTATTTTTTTCATTGACGACATTGCATGGTAAATCCTAGCTCTGACATTTACATTTCCGCAGGAAATACTCTCCATGTGTTTAATGAGAATGGAAAATTTTAATTAACATCTATCATTCATTTCATTTTTATAAGTGAATTAATAAATCAGTTTTCCGTAATTAACGAAGTGTCAAAAAATTTTCTTGGTGATAAATAATAAGTACATATTATTTTGGTATTACGTATTTTAAATATTAATATTATCACAAATTATTATTATCACAAAATTATTATTATCACAAAATTATTCATCTTAAAAAACGGTATTATAAAAAAAATCCGTGTATAAAAAATATGTTTCCGCCCGGGATCGAACCGGGGACCTTCCGCGTGTTAGGCGGATGTGATAACCACTACACCACGGAAACACGATGTTTGTATTTGGAGAAAGGTCTGTTATTAAAAACGATTTATCTTAAAAAATTGTTAGGTATTATAAAAAAAACTGATTTTGAAAAAAAATGTTTCCGCCCGGGATCGAACCGGGGACCTTCCGCGTGTTAGGCGGATGTGATAACCACTACACCACGGAAACACGATGTCTGTCTTTGGAGAAAGGCCGGCTATGTTGTGACGTAGTTTTAGACACGAACTGTTGAACTCTGAATCAGAGCACGATACATAAATTTATTAAATTATCATCAGAGAATTGTCATCAAATTTATTGTTAAATATCCCCTTACTTTTTATATTAAATTATTATTTAATAATTATATAATTTTTGCAGTATTTAACTTATATTATTGAAGATAGTGTAATTTTAATTTTAATTTATATTTATATTATTTAATAATTATAATTAATAATTATTCTGGTTATTTTCATCAGAATTTCTAGTTAAATACTAAAATTCTGATGAAAAAAATCAATAACTACTTAACTAAAAACGAGAAAAACATATAACTAGTAAACTTTCATCTACATTTTTTAAATAGATTACATTTATTGTATTTTATTAACTTTTTAAGTGACATTTTTAAGTTCCAATTAACTTAAAGTAATAATCTGAAAAATATTAAATGAAACTGCAAACTTTTTAAATTTTTATTAAAGTATTAAAGTTAAGAATTTTATAATTAAGAAATTGCACTGAAAGTCTTAACCAAGAAGACCTTTAAGTTGCAAACCCTTTTCTAATTTGAGAACTTCAAAAAGAAACACTTCCAATTTTTAGAGTGACTTCATTCGAAGCGTACGTTCAACTTAATAACCAAACAATTACTTAAATTTTCAATTAACACTACTTTTTATAAAATTATTGGAATTAAAGTTGAATTTCAAATAGAGAAACGAACTTCGCGTACATTGTGAATTTTTAATAAACGTAATTTAGATAATAATGTAATGCATAATATTATACTAAACTTTATCTCATTTGAGGATTCATAAAACTCGTCATGAGTTTATTTCAACTCTCAGGAAGTTTAGCGTAATATTATTAGAATTACAATATGGATCACCATACATACGTATACCTATTAATGAATTCCTCTCTGTTTCAATTTAATTTAATTTGATTTAATTATAATTTTGCTTCCTTTTTAATCCTAACTTCTTCTTGTTTGTAATTCGTAATAGGATAAAAGAATTTATGTTTTCATCTCTAAAACTGTTTATGTACAGAATTTATGTTTTGATCTCCTCTTTCATTTTCAATTACAATCAATTAATTACAATTCTCACTTTAAAAATTCGAATTATTTCAATTTGAAAACTCAACTTATGTGAGAAGCACTCATCATATATTAGCATTACGACAAATTTTAAATTTAAATAATTGTAATATATAAAGGATTCAAATTCTAAATGGGAAAGAAATTTCGAATTTTTTACTTAAAAACCTTCAGTGTGATTAATATTTGAAAAGTAGACAATAGATATAATGAGAATACACAAGGAGAGATTATATTTCATCAGAAAAGGGGAATTTGCTTTGTTAGAGAAGGTGGGATTTTGTTCTTATTTTCGAAAAGTTGCAAAAGGATTCAAGTTTTCCATTAAAAGACTAGGTAAGCTAAAGATGGCTGAAGAAAGAATAATGGATTATCGAAGGAGTTTTAAAAGAAAGCGAAGTCGTGTATAGTATACAAATACATACACAGGCACAAAAAATAGAGCACACAAACAATAGAAAGATGGACGTACTCCATTCGTCGCTCCAAAAGACGTTTCACGCTTGGAGCTAGAAAAGCCACAGGGAAAATCTTGGTTGGAAAAGTTCAAGTTTTGATCCCGAACTAGCTAGATGCGAAGCACGCCGAACATCCTTTGTGAAATCCTCGCTAACTTTCTTTTCCGTTTTCTCTGTATACGAGTTATCTTCCAAAAGAAAGAGCGATAACGCATTGTTGTAAATCTGCCACTGCCGATCAGAAAACTTCGGTTACTAAGAACCCCATTATCTCAATTTTACATTTCCTCCTATCCAGAAAATATTGGTTTTATTTTAAGAGTTTATAACAGCAAATAAAAACCGCGATTTGAATTTCTATCTATTTAATGTTACATATTGAAATACATCCAACTCAATTAATAGCACTTACTCAATAAAATTTAGCTTGAGTTTTGAAATGAAGTATGTATTTAGTATTTTAATTTAAAATTTGCACTCGTAAAGGTAAAATCGTATAAAAGTATTCCCTTCCAAAAGTAGTACAAATTGATGCATTGGAAAAAGCTTCTCTCATTTAATTTTTCCACTGCGGAATATTTTAAGCCTTGTCTATATATATATATATATATATATA
>UCOH01009920.1:0-93449 GCA_900474275.1 Synergus japonicus
GCCTTGATTTCATTACTCAAATGAAATGCGAAAAGAACTCAGTTATAATAAAAGTTGTTTTAAAATTATCATAACTGAAAAACTAGCTGTGAAGTTGTATCAACTTTTGTGCTCATTTAATGAGCACTGTGATTTCTGGAAGTAAATATTAATAAATTAATGGAAAATGGATTTTGTCGTTCATAATGTATGGCACCAGTATGGCTGCCTTTCTAGGGCCTGCTTAACCTCTACCCAGCTAACAACTAGTTATTATAAACATTTTTCACCTATTTCTACCCTGAAATGCAGAGACATAAAACATAACTGAATTAATAACTTGGGACTCGCGTCTTCAAAGAAAAGAAAAATAATAATTTCCTTTTGATCAGCGGAGGAACATCACTGACTGCGTCAGGGTTTATCATCTCTTTTACGATCAAAGAATTTACTTGATAAAAAAAAATCCAAGAAGGTTATAGTGACATTTTCCGCATAGAAGACTCCCCCGAAGTCTTGTATCTTATGCTGCATGCACGTCACTCTTCAGCAAGACACACATCCGCGTGGTGACTGCATCTACACCTTTCGCAGAAGACGACGGCATAGCACTTCCTCTATGGGGTAGGTTATTTTTAACTTGCCGTGCTGTCGTTATTTACGGTACGCAAATGCATCTTAACCATGCAGCTTAAGAGGGTGAATAGATTCATATTGCAACCAAAAATTCCTTGTAATGAATTTTTCAAGAAAAAGTAGTCAAATTTCTTGGAATATTATTCTGAACAGCTCTTCACTCTAAATAATGTGTATTCTTCTAATTCATCCATGTAATGATTCAAATTAGTCATCGTTACAATTAAAGCGTTTAAGATATTAAGGGCCGATTCCACCAACTGTGATTAAATTTTAATCCTTGATTAATTCCTTGAATTTCGTACGAAAGTATTGATTAACTTAAGTTAATCAAGGATTAAAATTTAATCACAGATGGTGGAATCGGCCCTAAATCCAAGATTGATATGCTGGCGAATAATGACGTAAACTGTATATATATTTATATTATATAATAATTTGATTGTGAGTATTGCTATATAATGAAATTGAAAAAACAAAAGAGTCCAAAATGGAGACTTCTTGAATAGGTTATTGAATAATCTCTTCGTTATTACCGAGGCAATTATGTGATATGCAAAGGTTGTTTACGATATTTTACCATTTAATAAAATAACGTGCACGTGGTATCCAATGACGCAGGTCTTTACATAAGTAAAATATATATTAATGGTAACGCGGCATAACCGTCGTGGAAGTGACCCTTTTTTAACAACACATAAGTTCTATCTTGTTTTTTAACTCTACTGAATAGAATATAGACAGAGTAAGTATTAGGAGTCTCAATAAATTTTACTGCACCTAGAGATTTCGTACTTCCTAGGATGTAGGTAAGTCGATATCCACGAGCACAAATCAGTCGCAATGTCACGATGAATGTAGTACCGTTTTGTGTACCACATTTCTTCAGATCATTGAAGGGTCAGGGGGACTGAATGAGCCGACACTCTTGGCCCAAGCAACGGTATATCCGGTCGCCCGGCTCCCTGGACAATAACAGGAAGTTTTGGTTACGCATTACGAAAATGGCTTGCGTAATACGTAACTTAAGTGCGTAAATGCAAAACGGGTGCAATACCATCGCCCTCTTTCAAGCAAGACTTACATAGTGAGGCGTATATAGGTGCTGGGAAATAATTTACCGTTATACCTTTCTGCATCGCTAGACACAGGGGAATCTCACTTATTTTTTCTTTTACCTCCAATAACCCTCGCTGACAAATTTCCCAGTGTAGAAGCAAAGGGCGATGGTTCAATCTCTATAGTGAAGAAACCAACGATATTGATGTTCATATGTGTATTTTTAAATAAGATAATCCATTATAAGTAATAAGTAATAAGTAATAATGTTTATTCTTCTATATCTATTTTTCCGAGTACCATATGGTGCTATTAAAAAGAAACACCTTTAAAAAGTGGACGACACACGGAGAAAACTGAATATTAAGAACTGGATATTAAAAATCTGAATATTATCACATAATATCTAGATATTATAGAGTAATATATCGACTTTTTAGAGATATTATGTTTTAATAACAGAAGATATTAATGTTCTAATAAATTAAGATATTAAAATTTTAAATCTGAGATATTAAAGTTTAATATCACAGATATTAAACATTTGTACTTTTTGTTTTATACTTTCGATCATTTTGAATGAAAACTATTGATTGAAGCTTTGAGTTTTGATGGATTCGATCATTGATCACATTTAGTGTGTTTTTAACTGTGAATTTTTATTTAACATATATATCCTGATCTTCGCATCATTCTGTGAACATTTTTTTGCTTACAAAGTAATTCAAACTAAAAGAAATCAGTTTTTTAAGCAAATAGATTTGCTCTTAATCTGAATTAGTCATTTTAAATGATCTATCAATGTAATGTCGACCAAAATAAATATTTAATATGTAATATTATTATTTACATTATTATTAATTATTTAATACATCAAATAATAATAAATAAATCCTAGTAACTATGATACTAACCTATAGCAGTAGTATTCTAGATATATAATTTTATAATATCTGAGATTTTTGAATGTATCATCAAGGATATTAAACCTTAATATCCAAGATATTACATGTTTTTAAATTTCTCCTCCTAATTTTAATATCTTAGATATTTAAACTTAATATCTCGTATATTAAAAAGTTAAATATCTGAGGATATTCAATCTAAATATCTTGATAGTCGTCCCATAGTTAAAAAGCAGATATATTACGATTTAATATCTAGATATTAATAGTTAATATCTATTTCTCTCCGTGCAGGGGAATAGAGTAATATTGTAAAGGAAAGGCTGATGTGAAGTTAATTTCTTCATGATGTTTCAAGATTTTAGGCATTGGACGTTAGAAGGTTACTCATTGCTAATTGATTATTATGTATTATATCCTAGCGATTCCGGTTGTTCGCACATGTCTTTTTGTTCACGTCATTGAACGTTCAACATGTAGCCTATGGGCTCTTTCAATCTGATGTAATAGTGCTGGTACACGATAGCCCAGAAACACGAAGTTAAGTAGGTTTCTGGAGCAACCGCAAATACGTTTATACGTTCGTCGAGAATCTCCAGCCTGCCGAAGGCCTTGCCTCAAAATGCGATCCGGAATAGAGGCGACGCAACGATAATGGTACATTTGTGTATTTGCGCGAGATATCTTAGCAAGGGCGAAATTGTGATTGTAGCGTATAAACTGGGCCAAGAGAAACCGTCCAACGTCACGTTCATTCGCTACTTTATCGTTTTCGTATTTGTTTCTGGTTATATTCTTGAACAATTGCCTTGCAGATGTAAATATGTCGACAATCGCGCAATCTTTCAAACAATACTGCATAAAAATGTACTCTGCCTTATCACTGAGCTTAAATATGTGAAGGCAATTAAATAGAATCAATGTATTAAAGATTAATACTCGTAATTATTGAAAACAGTTGTTGTAAACATTTTCATGATTAAGAGAAATAAAAATTCTATTAAAAATAGGAGACTTGTGTTAAACACAAAAATTAATAATAATAAATTATCAATTGTGATGCGTCTTTCTGGCTCTCACCATTGATGCCGCAGCTCGAGTTACATTCGCAACTTCAACCAGCCTACATGTAGTAGTGCTGATTTATTCAGTTAATCTGCCTTTTAATCGAATTTTATGGGATTTTAAAGAATTTTACGAAATTTTAAATAAAAAAAGTAATTTAAAAGATACTACAAATGAAATGTTTCGAAATGGTACAAAATTTGTAATTCTTTTGTTCATTTCTTTTATTGTCTCTTTTTGTCATCAAGGGAGCGTGACTTTTGACCTCATTTAACATAACATATTCCTAATGTTTAAGCTGAGAGGAGAAATTATTTCCGTTCGATACCATTTTCTACTATCATTGAATAATAATCATGTATGTAATTCTGAGTAGGAATCGCGGACAAGAGCAAACATTAGATAATCAACGTGTATGTAATTACTCTAATTAGTATTATTCCCTGGTACTATAGTATCTTCTTTCATCTCTCTCATGGCCCAGATTCTTATTTATAAAAAAAAAGCCTGGGGACTATCAAATAATCATGAGTCGCAAATATAAACTTTTATAAATGCAAAACAATTCATCGATTTGTCGTGAAATGCATCGATGGATGCATGCATTCGCGAATGCATAAATTTAGGAGGATTATAGATGAGGGTCGTAGTTAATAAATAGGTAGAATCAGGAGAAAATGTCTCTGAGGGCGATGATACGAAGATGCATGCGCTCTTGGTAAAAGATCTGAGAAGTGTGGGTAATACGTAAGAATTTCATAGACGCAACAAGACGTCTATGAGTGGAGTTTGTACGTAGTGAAGTTACATCACGGTTGGAGCTGTGTAATTACGTGCGTCAAGTTAGCGAGCAACTTGCATCTTTTGACGTCACTTTTATCCCTAATTTAGTATGCCTATACAATTGAGATATCGAAAGCGCGCGAGTCTACTTTATTATTGTTATAATTTATGATAATCTATTTATTCTTTCTTAACAACATTCATTTATTTCGTCTGGCTCAGATTAAAAAATATGATGAATCGTCCAATTTTTTCCAAGAACCTAATACATATAGTAGACTGTATTTACGACTTAAAAATAAATCCTTTTCTTTTGTGATTGATATTAGCTTTTTTAGCTGTTTCTCACTGCTGAATGTTTATATGTTTACTATCTCAGTTCGAATCTTGCACGATCAGTGCAAAAAACATTTTTTGCAGATGCAATTCAGAGAAAAATTTAAAGAGGAAAACAGACTGGAACAACATTACGAATTGAGTAAATAGTATGCAAAAAGTCGGGTGCAGTCGCTTTACTTTAGAAATACGTCGCCACCTGTAATCACATCATATATACGGCTCTGTTTGTAAGGTCGACCGAGGTTATACTTTTTGAAAGACGCTTCGTTGTTTTTCGTCTGTAGAATGTTGGAATAATAATAAAAAAGTCTAATTTTCACAAGGATTATTAATTAACTATTTCGACGAATTACATATTAATAATCACGATCTATGAATGGAACATATATTATTGCATATAGGATGGTCTTATACCATAAAAAATCTGCTTAAGGGAGTAACTATTCCTAAACTATTAAATATTGTAATAAAAAAACTTTACTATAGTTTTATCCACGTTATTTTTTTCGCGAGAAGTTTTTGTACCTTTTGAAATTTTTTGAATTAATTTTATATCTTTAAAATTATACATTTTATATTTCGAGACTTTCAGTTTATAAAGGCTTATTTTTGTGAACAGTAGACTAAAAAGCGAAACATATCTCTTATCATAAAGTATTATTTCAAATAATAAGGAAAATAAATTTCAAAAAAAAACGAGCTAATAATTCTTTTCTGGGTAAAAATCGAGTAAAAATGTCTAATTTGAAACTTTTATTCCAGCTGAAACGATCAGATTTTTTCTGGTGAAAAAGTTTAGATTACTGTCTCAATTATAATTTTATTTCTTTGGGATGTAGCTAGAATAAACTTAATTTAGTAATTTTAGTAAAATTTAGGTTTAGTAATTTAAACCGGATATATCTTTTATCTGAACGCATAACTCTTTTACAATTTGTACACAATTCTTATCCATGAAGAATGAATTTACGTAAATATTCACTTTTTCCTTATTTGTATGAAAGATAGAACTTGAAGGTTTCTAAAAATTACGATTTATATAATACAAATTTTATAAGTATTACCCAAACGGCTGTTCATAAATTAATTCTTTTATTTCTTACACATAAAATGTAACCTTGCGTCCTAAAATAAGCAGCCGATCATGAATTGAACGTTTAAACTAATTTTAACAAAAAATAAGATAATATTTCACTTAAAAACACACTGACACATTAATTAAAGTTGGTTTGCGTAACGAAATACGTGCATATACAGAAATAAAATTCAATGACCTTCAGCTTTATAAAGAATATTTTAATTTCAATTGAATTAACTAACGTTAGCTTCATTATTTTTATCTGCGCAAAATGCGAGACGAAAAGCAAAAGAGTAAATGACGTAAAAGTACGAAAGGTCAAGTCCTACCATCGATCGAGTGAAAAATACATAAATCGTGGCAATTATTTTAAAATAAAGTTTCGCCAAGTTTTAAAAACGTTTAGGAAAATATTTTTCAATTAGCGACAGGACAAATTTTTAAGTATAAAGATAATAAGCGAATAGCAATAAAGAGGTACATACTTCAATAGTTACATAAATAAATTATGATTCCTGACCTTCACTTGATATAAAATTATAAAAAAAAGTGGCGTCATTTTTATCTAAACTTTTAAAAAAGATTTTAGTGGGTCCGCTGCTGGATAAAGTATGCGTCATAGACATTGAGGAAAAAAACAAATTATTCGCCTTGTCGTTGGATCAGGTCAGGTCTACGAAATTAGAACATACTCAGAACACTGCGTTAAAGATAATCAACTCAGCTGGAGGTGATTGCGAGGTCGACATAAATACATCAGAAGTACTTATGAAAGCAAAATATTACCAGCACAATTTCAGTAAATATTGCCCAAACCAAGGCAACATTTCTAGGAGGCATTATACATTTTTCAAATAAAATTAGGATTATGAAATCAAGGATTATTCTAGAAGTTTCTTTTTATAAAAATTGTTTAACATAATATATAATTTGATTGTATGTAAATGTTAATCCAGAGTGCGGCATTAGGTGCGTCGTTGCAATTAAATCTTTAGTCTTTTTTTGTGATCTATACACCTCTACCAGCCACAGAAAAACACTGAACAAAAAACGAAAAATATTTTGAAATTATATGCAAAAATTTAACATCAAGATTGAAAGGGAATTTTTTCCCCTGAGATGCATTTTTTAAAGCATATTCAATAAGATGGAAAATTTAAGATGAAATTATTTTAAAGATGACGTCTTAAGCAAAACACTTTTTTAAAAGATAGCAACTGATTAAACTGCGTCTGCATTTTAAATTCTGGGAATTGAAAAATCGAGTGTTGCATAGTCGCGTAATAAAAAAATGGTATCTTATCAGAGGTCGTTGAATTTACTTCAATCGGTAGAAAATTATTTGTCCAGCATTCAAGTTGTGATACGATTCTCAGAACGCGAAAACAAACTCTATATAAATCCACCTTTGCTTATGGAAGGATAACTCAACAAAATGTGGTCTATCAAAACAAGATATTTTATTTACTGGTATTGCAAAAAATTTTTTCGAAAGAATCATTACGAAATAGCATCAGAGGTCATATGCGATCGAAATTAAAGACAATTGTACTAAATATAAAAATTTTACGAACTGTTTACGAAAGCTGAGTATAGAGGCAAAGAATGCGTAAAAAAATAAGGAAAACATTTTGCATTTTTCTGGTAGGTATCATTATGTTAGGTCAGGTCTGCGAATTTAGCGTCTTACATCATCAGAACTGCGCACCAGCGTAGCCCACTGTGTAGACAAAAACAAATATATCGTATAGCACAAGTGAATTTTAAGCAGATAGGAATAGCTAAAAAAAAAGACCAAAAAAAAAATGAAATATATACTCATATTCAAACAAGTTTTGTGAGTAGTTAATTTCTTTAATTAATCAAGATAAATTATTTAATATTTTAATGTGATTTAAACAAATTTTATACGAGCTGTATAAAAATTTCCAAAAATATCAAAATATTTCAAGTTATCAAAAAAAATTTTTAAAAACAACAAGATTCCAGTGTTGGACGTATTATAATTTTACACAGTTTGTTTGTGCTTATAGTCAAGTGAAAGGGCGTGGTTAAATAAAGTGGGCGTGTTTTCGGACGTGCCAAAAAAACACTAGCTATGATGAAGGAAAATATGGTTGAGGGTAACGATAAAAAAAGTGGGCTAATTATTAATGAATATGAGTTGTGAATAAATAAAATAGGGGCGTCATAATTAGTGAAATGAAGAGGTTTGTGTTAATTCATATTTAATGGGCGTGAGCAAAGAAAGGGGGCGTGTCTAAATACATATTTTTGATGAAAACTATGTAAATGTGTGTAAGATTTTAAGATAAATAAAATTTATTTCAGCGTAAATAGCAAAGATGAAGGTTTTCAAATAATAAAAAGAGTTGAATTTCAAGTGAGAGTTATGCAGCTTATAAGATTATAGTAACCAATTAGCTGTGTAGTAATAAATTACAACGCGCTTACTTAGCGCTAAATTACGTAAGTGCACCATTACTATGCTTACTGCACTTCTCGCACCCGTTCACCGTATCTAGGAAGGTATCATTATCCTGTTTACCGCAGCTCGTTTTAATCGTTGTTGATGTTTTATAAAAGACGGCTATATTTATACTTTTAATTTAAATTCATTGATTACTGCAGATATATGAGTCTGATACTGAAATGACAAAACTTCTTTAAAATGAGTTATTACTAAAATTGAAAAGACCATCATTTGTCGCATTGACGCAAATTTTTCAGAAAAGAATTAGCTCGTATCCTTGATCTTGATGTGCGAAAATCTTTGCAATATAGCAGATCGTTTACCGAATTGGTTGGTTTCATTTTAGAAAACACGTGTGACATAAGGGAGAGTTTTTGGGCTGTCATCAGACTCGACAAACACGATTATACACTTTTTACATTATTAAAAAAACCATCGTGAAATATGACATTATGGAGTTTCCAAGAAGAACTGTTTTTGTAGGAGGATTTCAATGATTTTGTGATGCAAGAGTTTGAGTATACAAGATTAACTTTTTTCTTTTTTTTTCTTCTTTTTTTTTGATAAGAGTCTATATTGCCCAGGTCATCGAACGGTTATGAATTTGCCAAGGAGCGAACAATAGCTGCGGAGTGCATGCAAGTCTTAATATTGTGCAACCTGAGCCCAAGTATTTCGTCAGTATTTCAAAATATCATTTGATCATTTCGCTAAATGCCATACAGAAAATAAAATTATCAAGGATATTTGTTTAGCTGTATTATTTCCATAATGGATAGTCATTTCGATTACCAATAGAGTATAACTTGTGGCCTATTTATTTCTTTCAAAAGTGCGCAGTAATCGTTAATTGAATTATATTTAAAAAAGTTTCTTTAATAGTTCTAATCTCTAATCAAATTTCTAAAGACTAGAATGAAATCTGACTAATGATTATTATTGTCAATTCCCTGAATTTTTAATACAGATTTTAATAAATCAAAATTTTTCTCTGGATGAACACGATTGTAACATATTTTTTATTGCAAAAGTAAAACTGAAAAAATTATCAGCAAATTATAATAGAAGGAGGCGTTCAATGAACTCATTATATTTGCTCAAAGTCGACTGATAATTAACAAATTGATAAGACGGTTTTGGTAAGAGTTGACATTGAAAAGTTAATTAGATTTATGC
Source organism: Synergus japonicus (assembly GCA_900474275.1). Classification (NCBI taxonomy): domain Eukaryota; kingdom Metazoa; phylum Arthropoda; class Insecta; order Hymenoptera; family Cynipidae; genus Synergus; species Synergus japonicus. Next base: position 9,494 of record UCOH01009920.1, read on the forward strand.
AGGCGGAGATAAAATATTGCATCATATTAGGCAAGTCGTGTTTAGTTCACTTCTTTATATCTTTCCTCAATTTTTTCATAATTTTTTTATTATGTATTTGATAGGACACATTAAACATTTAATCTAAATGTATTGATAAATGTATAGTAATTTATAGAAAATATATATTATATATTATATATATATATATTATAGGTATATATCATAATAAAAATTCCACATTTCAAATAATAAAACGATTTATTTGGTACAACGAAAATGTATTAGTAGCTATTGCACATTATTGTGCAATAACTGTTTCAATATTGTATATTATACCGCCCAATTGCTTCAGTAAATTAAAGTCAGACGAAATACCATTCAAAACAATTTGCCGTTGATCTTCACTTCCTGTTTAAATACTGTTTTAAATCACATATACATATAATCTTTTAACCTTCCATTTTTATAACGCACTAGAATATCATGCGAGCACTACAGCGCGCGCCTTTGGGTCAATATTTTATAGGCTTATGATAATTTTTTAATCCCTAAATACCACTCGGAGTCATTTGGACCCCAAGGAAAGTCGTAAAAGTTGCGTAAATTGTCCTAATCAAGTAATTAGATATGTTATAGTCTGGTTGCGCAAGTGCAATGAAAAAGATGATATTTTTGCAAGATTGAGTCAGTGAGGCATATATTATTTCAGACTGGCTAAAGCTCCTCACATATTTTTTGACCCTGAGTGGGACAGAGTTCGACGGCCGCAAGAACCGACAAGGTCGCGCATGATGCAAGAGAATAACACCTCTGCAGTGGTCCTCACTTATAGCATTATGAGAGCAGAGTCATTGCATGGCCACACACATACAGCAATACTTTCAACAAGCTTTTGATATAAATATAAATGATATCGATACCTACGCGATTTTTCCCTTCTGCCACAATTGCATGCAACTTTCAAAAGTCTTAGTGTATCCGGGTGTCTGCACACATTGGAGATTACGTCAATACACACACACATATTTATTTATATATATATACCCAATCTTCAGCGTGTATCAATATAAAAACTGACACCGATAGGTTGCTCCCTCTTGGATAAGAGAATGAGAAGTTTAGAAGAATGTTAAATTTTATTGACTGAGATTGAAGGTCAAGGTTTTTTTTTGCTCTTAACCAAATTCTTTAATTAATTCGTCTTTTCACCTATTTTTAATGACAATTGGTACTGCGTAATGACTGAAATCATCGAATGTATGATTCTTCGCAAAAATATTCTTATAAAAGGAGGGTTCTTTCTTACAATTCAAACATGAAAAAATGAGGTTGATTAATTGGCTGCCCTGTATTAACTCGTTGGATGTTTCTCGCGCTCTGCTAAATTAGCTAAGTAGCCTGTTATCGTTCATTACGTTGATTGCGACCCATTGTGCGCCGCATTTCAGCACGTCAAAGTAAACGACCTCTGTAAATCCTCCTATCGTTGGCCAGGTCAGTAAACTCACCTTTTCCTCAACAAAAACTTGATATATAATTTAATGCCATTGCTTAAGTCTGTGATAAAAAGAGATTATTTCAGAAAAATATTCTTCATACAAACTCATACTTTGCAATTTTGAGAGTAAAAGCAGGCAGTTATATTTCAAGGAAAAAGTCTTAGTTGAAATATGAGTATTGACTGAATTTAAAGCATATAAGGGAATTTTAATGATGATCCAAGATGGAGTGAAGAAAAAAAATTAGTAGGTACATATATTAAGTTTTTTTGGATAAAAAAATTTTTTATATATTTAGTTCTGGAGTTTAAACTGTTTTTTTGCCATGTTAACAAGGTGAAAAAAATTTTTCAAATGGAAATCTTTTATGATTGAAGGAAGGTTGCCAGACAATCGTCAACTTTGTACACGAACAGATAAGAATTTGTGCCACTAGAAACCGATATGTTGTTTGCGAAACAGAGAAGTGCCTGCTTCTTAACTCGCACTCAGATATGCAGTTATCAGTTAAGATGACTTTTGGTTATGCAAAAAGGTGAAATGTTGCCATTTTAATCCAAGATTATATTCTCGGTACGATCTAAGACTTGGAGTTGCAGACAAGAGTTAGGTAATAATATGTGACTTGAATGAGACTTATATAGTTTACGTGCTAAAAGTGACAAGTTGAACTCAATATTCAAATATGAAATATTATAAATCAATATATAATTCAAAAAGAATTTAAGTTCAATTGAAAAAAATTAAAAACAATTCGACTTCAAGAAGTATTCGAAGAATTTCAAACGGAAATGTCGGGAATTTCCTGTTTCGGAAATTTTTATATTTCGGGAATTTTCAACTTCGAGAATTTTAAATTTCGGTAAATTACATTTACGTGATTCCGCGGAATCGGAAGAGATTATTTTAAATGATTTTGAAGGGATTTTAAATGAATTCAAAAATTCCAAGTATTCAAGTTTATCAATATTGAAAAAATATGAAAAGGTGACATTAAATTTCCAAAGTAGGTGAAATAAGATGAACACATTTAGAGTAATAAGTGATAAAAGTTGAATAGATGACAAAAGCTGCGCGATGACTGTGATATTACTAGATAGCTTCAATTTTCACGAGTTTTGCTTAACAGATTACACGTGCATTATGCCATCGATAGACTATTAAACAGAGCACGGTTACCTAGATTTTATTGCTTTTAAATGGGTTTACGCAATAAATCTTAATATACACATACATCTATATGTTCATAATGCAACTAGAATGGCAGCAGGCGTCATTTATGTCGTTATACTGTTCGCGAGTAATACATTTTGCAATAGATGAAAATAAGAATAAAGAAAGATTCGTAAAAATTGATTGTGAGGTAATAACGAAAAAGTGGAGTATAAAAGTGATGTAATAAGAATATAAGTTGATAGCTGTTGAAAGAAAATATGGTTTTAGATAACATTTTCTGTTAGGTAGTTTCGAAAACCAATTTAATTAAAAATTCCTTTCGAGATTTTTGAAACAATTTCTACTTAAGATATATGTATTTTAAAACAGTTAATCATCATGATTTTTTAATACAAACGGCATACAGCTAACAATAATTGCATTTAAAACTCAGTTTGCTTTGAAAATGACATATCCATCGCTGACTTTATGAATGGAAAAAGACTACATAATGTGTAAGGAAATATTCAAGTGGTCAGAACATTGCATGTCACGTGTGTTTGGCACGTGGCTAAAGCGAACACGTTCACGAGTTAATCTTATAAGAGGTATAAAAAATTCCTTACGAAATGTATATTTCATAACCGATACTTAAAATTGCTTTAATAGATTCTACCCGATATAACTGCTTAGAATAAAAACCTTTATTCTTTGATATTATTCCGTAATAAGCCACACTGTTGGATTTGAACCATTTTCAAAAAATTGGATATCAGAAGTGATATTGGAAATTTAAAAAGGGGTAGAAAGAGATTTCGCAAGATTTCAAAGATAGCGTATACCTTATTATTATACATTTCTGAAATAAGATAGTTTAAGATAGTTCTTAACATTGTGTGCATCGTGGCATTGGTATTAGATTTGCACACGATGCAGATATCAATGATCTATCTTGACATTTGCCGTCACCCTCGGGGCTCGAGGTAAGCCTAGTTGGGCTCGGCACTTATTCCTAGCTAACTTATCCCTAACTGCTAATATAACCATAGTCAACGAGTCAACTATATAAAACATAAATTGCCTGACTAACTCTGTCTACAGACACTAGCAAATTGCGAAAACAAAAATTGTGACTAAAACTCTAAAAGATACACTGAGAAAAATATTTTTGCAACAAAATATTGTTTTGTTGTCTGAACAACATTTTAAGGATTTGAAACGGGATTTGTGTAATTTAGAAGAAGGTTTAAATAATTTTCGTATGTTTCAAGGGATTCTAGGAGATGATGACTAACAATTTCAAAAGATTAAAAAGAAATTTGCGGTATTTGCGAATTATAATAATTTTGTCAAACTTAAAGTTCGTATTGCTAAAGCTTTCTTAACATGGAAATAAGAAGCCTATTGTATGCAGTAGCATTTATAACGAGTAACGATTTAAACAATGATGCTTCGACATTTGATACTCAAAGTTGCAACAGACTATTGCGTAAATTGCAAAGCGTGTGAATTGCATTATTTTTTCCATGTAATTTCATTTAGAAATTAAAGAAAACTTTCAAAACTTTAGCTCATTCGAATAAGTGGTTTCATTAATTTTTTTACTTAGTAAGACTTTTTCAAAAAAGCGTAATTCTGCTTTGAATCTTTATACATATTAGAAGGAATTAAACATTATACGTGTGCTGGTCTTACGGCACGTGAGCGCAGAAAAACGTGAGCATTATAAAACAATTCTTTGTCTCTTTGTCACACTCTCCTACTCTCCGCCTCTCTCTCTCTCTCTCTCTTCGTATAATTCCTTCTTTCCCATTACATAGCCTCGTGAGGAGGAAATATTGTTCAAAGAATCCGGTGGGATTGATATTCTATTTGTAAAACATTTTCAAGAGTAAACGAGTGCCGAAGCAATATGCAGAACTTCTAATAAGGCAAACCGCGAAGAATATTCTGCTGGGACAATATTAAATATCGTTAATTGCATAACTTTTATAGCCTGCTTGTATTAATGTTCAAGAAAACCTTTTTTTCCATGGGATCTGGACTTTATTACTGCTACAAAGTTTCATCTATGAGGAAGCAAAAGTACTACAAATCTCATGAAATCTTTTTAAATTTCTTAACATCTTGTCAAATAAAAATAAAGACCTTAAAATATCTTGAAATTCTTTAAAATATATTAAAATTCTTTAAAGCCACTTGATTGAAATCTAATTGAGTTTTTTCTACTTTAGTATAAAATTGCATGTATGAAATTATGAGGAGGATGAAACTCATATCAGATCACGTAAGAAATGCGTGTTAGTAGTCGAGGTAAGTCTCTGATGCGAATTAATCGCCGAGAAAATGTCGAGGGACACTAATGTTTACAATTACGGATTTAATTATCAGGAAGGACAGTGCGAGTAATATAAAGAATGTATGTACTTGACTCTCGGTGGTGTGTGCACTTCATTTAGCTACTTTTACTTAGAAGTACATCATTATTCCGGTAAAGAACAATCGCTTATATAGTTAATTAGAGTCGTCGTAAATTTCATAGGCTCTATCTTGGTGCCCTTCGTACGAGATTTATTTTATTATTTTGGCTGAAAGTTTAAAAAAGTATGTCATCGATTGATAAGTCTTAGTGCAAAAAAAAGCAAACAATCTTGCAGCGTTAGGTAACTTGGACTCTAGAAACTAGGTCGAGAGGCAAGATTCTATATCATCTTCATGTGTTTGCACAATAAATTATTATGTAAACCATCCGAGATTCGCAACAATTGTGGATTCGTTTATAATTCTACTCTTTATACTTCAATTTCCAAATTTTATTCTCACTCTAAGCAAAATATTTACTTATTAATAAGGAAATTTAGATAGAAATAGGGAGTAGGTATAATTTTATAAATTTATTAATAAAAAATTCGTTTTTTTATGTTATTTTCTGATTTAAAATGTAAAGAGTCGCTTTATTCGGGATTTTATATGTATTGACAACAAAAAACGAACGAGACCAGAAGGGTATATTGTATATATGTTTGTGCAGCTATTTTTACTGCAGCGGCTATTCCACTCAGTTAGGGACTGCAATGCAACCTTTATTATTAAATCAAGGTTGTTAGCTTTCACTCTGCGGAATGGCGAGATACAAGATCTGCATTACACCACAGCTCGTTGCCCCTTGCCTTTTGATACTGTAAAACTGCGTCCGGATTTTGAAACGGACAATTGAACTCAACGTACTAACGATTTCCTCAAATAAAGCTATTATCACTTATTCATTTTTTCTAAGGGGGTATCCACCGTGTCGCCTGAAATTTTTACGATATATTCCACGAATTTTTACATTCTCATCTCAGAGAAAATGTATTAGATTTGTGTAAAATTTGACCCCCTGAATCCAAAAAACATGTTTTTAAGAATGTGTCTGTCTGTATGTCTGCTGTAGATTTTTTAGTTTGTTAACACAATTTAAATTTCGAAAGAATTGACATAGATTGGATTGGCCTTTGGTATACTACTATGATGGCTCGTGGAAACAGGAATTTCACATACCTATCAGTGTTTCAAATCAATCTACCATATGATCTTTTATAAATAAGTAAATTAATCAACAAATAAATGAATAATGAGTAATCAGTAATGATGGACACGCAACCATTTACAATTCTTGCATCATCCTGAGAAAAACATTAGATTTGGATCAAGAACATCGACGTTGATGGCTTTATTCTTTCATTCAGCGGATCCAGCCACTACAACACAGGGTCGTTGAAAACACTATTATGAGATAAACGGTGATCTAACACTTTACGCAATGCTAAGCTATTGCCTGTAGATCAATTAATTCGCAATTGCAAAATCTTTCTATGATTAACATTGCATGAGTGATGAACAAGCGGGTCTTGGCCAGTGTCCTTCGTACATCCTCAGCTTTTATCCTTTTTTCTATACCCTCTTATCTGCAGAATATATAGTGGACACTTGTAACAATATTCATATTACGTACTTCATAAAGGAAAAGCTAACGTTCATTTTTTAACCGTTAGTTAACCTTCACAATTCGCGTCCGAAATACTTGTAATGTCAACGATGACCGCGTTTCCTATAGTTAACACACAGAGATAACTTACCGTTTTATGTAAGTGGTCTTTTCGCCCCCACTCTACTCTATATATATATTTACAGTGCCCTGAATTAATGCCTTTCTTTGTAAACATGTCAAAACACAACCCTTAAGATCACATACCTTAAGATTTTAATGAAAACCAGGGTTGGGTTGACATATGTTTACAAAGGAAGGCATTAATGCAGGGCACTGTACAATTACGTTTATATAAAAGCTATATATATGTATAAAAGATCCTTGAAAGTTTTATTATATATGTAATACTTATTTCTTGGACGGATAAATATAAATCCTTTGACATGGTTTTTAAAGGTTAGATTTATAAAAAATAAATTAATAGTTATGCGAAAATTTCTGTGGAAGGAAAGTAAGATGAATGGCTAAGTAAACGAATCCTTTAGATTGGTTCAAGTACCAATGAGTAATTTGACACTTGCGCTAAATTTGTTTCAGTTGACACAGTTCAACCTAGCTGCCGGCTGCATTATTGTATTTTTTTGCAACAAAATTAGACTTTTCAGTACAGCCAGACTTGTATTTTCAAAAGACTTGTTGAAATCTAATTACAATAATCTAAAGCCTCGTTGGCCTGCGAGCAGGATTGACGCCGACAAGCATATCCATAACTGTCAGCACTAATATAAAGGCGGAGCATTATGTATATGAACGAAAAAAAATGAAAGAGGGATGTTTGCTAACGGGGCATTGAGAGGCGAAACACATGTGGGACATATATTATATGAGCTCTCGAGAAATTCTCGTGAGTGCAGCTTTTATAGAAAAATAGTATATCTGCATCTTGTGAAAATTGAATAAGGATCTTAAAGAATTTCAAGGAATTTTAAAGGCTTTTATTTGATTTTAAGGAATTTCAAAGTATTTAAATGAAATTTATATATAAATTGAATAGTGCAGTTATGACAAATGACAAACATTGAGACAAAAAGACCCTCCTTTGTGAATTTTATGAGACAAATATATGGAATGGATGAAATATTTTTTGAGATTGTATGACTTTAGTGAGTTTTATGAACTTCGGATTATCCAGTCTAGCCCACTTTCTTTTGGGTTTATGTGCTTATGGGTTGTATGACAACTGCATAAAGGAAATATGAGTGTCGCAGAAGTTAAAAATAATGTAGTGAATCCGTTTTACGAACGTCATTAACGCAGGATGAAAATAAAGCTTCGACCTGTCTTATGCGACGATGGCGACAAAAGGGGAAGACGCGTGCGCTTTACAAGAATTGCAAGCACAGCTTGCACACACCGACAGATGGACCGAAAGACAAGAGGACAGACGGATGGATAAATCACACTAGCTTTACTCGACGCTTATTCTCTAACATCAGTCTCGTGGCCCAGACAAAAATCGTACAAAAATTAAGCCCATGAACGCCCACAGCGAATTCGACTCCGAAAAACTCTTATGACCCCGTCTCATCTTCTTTGTTCGACTAGTGCAACGCTTCCTACATGTGGGGTATTGCAATTCTTTATGTTTTCAAGGGGGCAATATTTGTCATGGAATGTGGGAGAAGGATTTAATTTAGAAAACGAGATTTTCTTTTTAAAATCCAATTACATGTTATATGTATATTATATAGTAATAAAAATGCATCAAGCATTTACTGAAATTTTAAGAAATTTCAAGTGATTTCAGAGGATATATCAAAATATTTTAAGAGACTTTTATTTGAGTTCAAGGTTTTTAAGAAATTTTACAGGATCTCTAAGAATTAAAATGATTTTATGATTTAGATTGATAATTCGGAAAATTGATTTTTTCAAACGGGAAATCTGTACGATATCATAAAGACGTCGCCAAATTTTGTGCCCACCGGGTCACTTCCCGCATCAAAGATAAAATCAAGGACAATTTTTTCCTTTTCTTTCAGATTTTTTTCAATTCCCGGATTTCCTTAAATTCCCCCACATTAGTCACTATGATCAACTTTATTTTGTATCAACTGAAAAAAGGTGAAAAGGTGACAAATTCCCCCCAAAAAATGTTTAAAAAAGGTGAATAGTTATATAACGTCTGTGCTGATGACTGTGTTTCCATAAATATATTGTTGCCATTGAATGTCATTTTGTTCCTATTCAGAATCTCTCTTGTATTTGAAAAAACGCATCTAAAGTATGCAAAAACTGATCCGAAGCTAATATTCCGCTCATCGGCTTATCTCAGGATTACGTTACAATGCATGAACGGTAACGGATAATACACCTACCGTTACCGATCACTGCTGGTCTGATTCATTTCCGATCTTCGATTCCTTTCTAGCCAGTTTTATCTTATAGATTCTTCGTCCTGTCTTCATGGCCCTAGAATTCGTTGGGTTAATGTACGGTACTTTTGACAAATGGTGGCGCGGTGCGCGGGCAGTGGTAAACATTCTAATTCCGTTAGTGGGTTACGCTAGCTCTCATCATATGATGTACATTGTACAATGAAGCATTCCATCAATTTCCATAACCGAATGCTGGCCATGCTCTTTAATCGCGCGATCAAATGTTTTGTAATACCGTTAGTGAACTTATTATCGTATTATATATGCCAGCATTTAAATACTTTTGTATTAGCGCGCTCCTCTTATAGAAACAACACGATAGGATGAATCAGATTAAATCGTTGCTAATTTTATAATGAGTGCGAAACGACTCTTGCGTGTATACGTCAAAAATCTTTTTTTTTATTATAAGTTTTATATGAGAGTGTAATATATATAATACATTATACATATATGTATGTATTATAATTTCTGCCCAGAATATACTGAATTTTCGATATAATTAAGTGAAGATTATATTAGGGTACTTATATTTCTTTTTTTGGACAAACGGATGAAAAATGTTTGGAATTTGGTATGTATTTGCGCAAACGCAGCTTATCACGATGTGACCTCGAGATCGTCCCGGGTGTGACCTTCGTTTATCCATGAAACGGTCCTTCTTCAGGATAACGGTATTTCTTGTACCGGAAGATCAGAGCGCACGATATTTTGGCATTTCAGATTCACGGGCCATGAATCCCAACAGGCGCGTTCTCTTCATTCATATTGGTCATTGGTCATTGGTCATTGGGACGGTCATTATGGGTTAGGTAACCGTTTTAACGGATAAACTTTTTTCTTCATTTCTTTGCCGTTATCATTTCTCTCTCCGGGTCACTCCCGGGTGCTAAATTAATAATCGACCTTGACTTGCAGAAATTTTAATATGCGGAAAAAAGTGTAAATTTTAAGGTTGAATAACACACACACAATTCTGTAACGCGTTACCGTTATATAAATAACGATATCGATAATATAAGGGGCCATCTATATATACCACCTTGAATTTGATTGAATCCGACTTGATTTGTTTAGAGTTCCTTTGACTTCTTTAGAATTTTTTCAGTTACATTTTATTATCTTGGATTGAAAATCAAGGTTTATTTTTTGCTTTTAGCCAAAGTTATATTCATAAAAAAATCAGCTTTTCATCTTTTTTAATAACAATACCTACCTCCTACCATAATGACTGAAATTATTCAAGTCACTCATTTGAAACTATAATTAGCATGAAATTCGGCGTGCCGAAATTGCAGGTAGGGTCTGAATAATGCAATTTGCTGGACGTACCGTTGCGGGCGGGCCATAATGCACTCTGCAGTGAAATGCCGGGTGATCTAGTTTTTTGTCGTACCGGGCCATTAAAACATTTAAGTAAGCAGCTTTGAGGAGCTATCAGTGCGTAGCTTAACGGTAACCTGCCGGGCCGGGCGGTAGATACAATTCCGATGAGATCCATCGCAATGGTGTCGCGTTGTGTTGGTGTTGCCTGGTGTTGCCGTTGAGCCATGCTCTCTGAAAGGGGTCTCACCTTTGCTCTAGATTGCACGGCTCGCCGCGGTGCAAAATGTGGCACGCTGTCGACCGTATCCGGGGCAACGTAATAATGATAAGCCGACCCAAGAAATTACTAAAATACCCACAAACTGCACCCACGCACTTATATATATCCAATACAGCTACCAACCGAAATCATAAATTAGACTCAACTTACCATAAAATCTGCATTACTCAGTCGTCTTTCTTTTTTGGAAAATAAAGATACATGTATATATATATATATATATATATAATGTAGTGGACCAGAGTTTGAAAGAGATAGCTTTCTATCTTATTTTTACACGGAAACATCAGTAATATATGTAATATCAATTTATCTAAACTGCGACGATGCAATTTAGGAATAAATGTATCATACAAGTAACAAATTCCCAGAATAGGTGAAAAAATGTGAATATAGGTGACTGCAGTTTTGCTCTTTGCAAAACGAGATCTCTGATTGAAATATATATTTCACAATGAACATAATCTAATAAGATGTCAGCAGGTGTGCATGAGCCGACTACTTGTTCCTATTACTCGAGAACGAGATAAGAGCTTGCTTAATGTCTTGTATGTTCCGTTAGGTTGTTGCCTCATCGTTGTCGGTTGCTCTACCAACATCGATAGTGTATGTAGCGTCGGCGGGGGAAGTCGATTGCTCATCTTCTTACCTAATAACTACGTCCGTTACCGTTGCATGCCATTAGTTTACGGCGGGTTGCCTCTGACAAGAATTCAATTGCGATTGGACATCAATAATACTAATCTCTTCACCTAGTTCCATCAAAATCTTTCTATTTCAATTATAATATCAATAAGCGCTTAAGTCAGCTTGTTAAGTTAGCTATATTAACTCAAGTAAAATAATATATTCTAGCTAGTCGATTCCGTCTGTTTAAAGAACATTAGCTTTTTATTCAAATATAATTCAGAAGATTAATTACTGCATTAATCACTCTCAAGAGATAACACACAAAATTGCTAGATACATGTAATTACATTTTATATATTCCAACATATTTTAATGTCCTTTAACCTGCACACCAATATTCTCAAGTCAATAAAAAAACTGAATTCTAAAGAAATCAAGAGAACCTTAAACAAATTAAATTAGCGGATTCAATTAAATTCAAGGTGAATTCAATGAAATTTAGCGTCAATTCAAAAGAATTCAAGACGTTTTTATTGATTTTAAGGAAATTCAACATGCTTAGAAGTGTTTTACGAAGACTCTTTATTACTATGTTTTTAATTGGTTCTAAAAAAATTAACCGATTTAAGATCTAAGAGTATAATTCAATCAAAAAAGAGGATTCCACTTGGAGGTCTTTTCTAAAGTGTGCGATAAAAACAATAAAAGTCAGAAGAAGTCCTTCGAATACGCGTTTGCAACTTCCGTTTTGGTTCTAGGTCATAAACTGGAAGAACCATTCGATAGCCTCCTTCAGAATATTTCTTCTTAATTGAAGCAGACACAAAAAATTTACCTGCCTGCTTCGTAACCTAATTCTGAAATTATATAGATTAAGAAAAACGTACATTGATGTAATTTAATCATTTTACCAAAGGACAGATAGAAAAAAAAGCTCTCATCCCCTCATTCTGTCACAAAAAAATCCTAATTTTTGAGATTATTGAAAAACAGTTTGGAAATAGAGCCTGATCTTTAACCCTTTAATGACGTGGGATTTTTAACTACACGCATACGTCATCAAGTGCGTTCGACTCTAAATGTAAGATTAATAAGTATACATATACGTCATTGAGGCTATAAATATATCTAGTTTTGTGCTAAAGTACTAAAGCTAGACAAACATTTCCGTAAACATGAAAACTCGCATATGCAATGTATATTATGATACTGACAGTCACTGTGATTACAATAATAGTGCATAATAAGCGCAACAATAATACGCGAATTTTTTATATACATCACAAGATAGAAATCTGCTGTACTTTGAAAGCAAGAAATCAGTTATCACAGTACCTATTAATTGTTATGAAAAAAACCTGGTTTAGTACATTTTAAACATAAATTTTATTCAACTTACTGTTACTCAGATCAAAACTATTTAAAAAATTCTGATCATGGACTGAATGTATATAAAAGAAGCTTTAAAATAATAGTTACTTGCAGAAAAAAAGAACACCTAATAAGTTTCAAAGATATTTTTGACATGATTTTAATTATTTTAACAAACAAGTCAAATCAAACATTTGTTTAGCTCTATAAAAAAACATAATGATATATTTCTATAGTGATGTGCAGTTCTTCGATATATAATTTTGCTGTCTACCTTTGCTAGAATGCAGGAACAGACTGTATTAATTTTTCAACCAAAATAGAATAAAATGTGTCAGTTCTTTAAATTATAGAAAGTAAAATCTATCATCTTTTTATCTTCACGTCTATCTAAAAATTTATTTCTATCAGAAGGTTGTAATATTGATTTCGATATAGGTAATAATTGACTGATAAATTCCTATATCTGTTTATCTCGCCAGGGCAACTTTGAACTCATTATTGTGTAACAGAAACTTATCTGTTATAAATTCTATAGAAAAATAAATCCGCGCGATTGTCGACTGACTCATTGTATTTTCTATGCAATTTAATACAGAAAATAACGCGAATCGAATATTTGCAATTGAAATCATCATTTTCCAATAAAAAGCACGCCGATAAGCTAATCGAATTGTCGATTTAATTAATTTTAAATTTACATGGTATTATGTCAGTCAATAACTTTTTTTCCATTGAATGATTCATAGGTTTTAAGTAGGTATAATGCTGCCAGAATAATGCGAGATACTTTTACAGTCAGTTTATTCGAAATTCAAATTTGCTTGTAGAAACAGTTTTATTAGAATTATAAATTGAAATTTCAAAGAAAATACCTATTTAATTGAATTATTTAGGCGGAACTAATATTTAGTTGACGTTTCTTATCTCCACGTGCTTTAGCCTTGTAAACATATTTTTTTCTGATTTTATTTCAGTATATGGTGGCCACGCGCGAATAAATGCTGATCGTGACATAATTTTTAACCTAATAGATAACGTGTGTTTGAATAAGCATGAGTCATTACGTAAATACAAGACTAATCACTAAACGCGTGTTTGAGCGCGTGTGTTTCGTCTTTGACACTGAAATGACAATTCAAATCCGAACGCCAAATGAATTTTTAATCAACAAGGTTGGCGCACTAAATATGAAGTTAACTTTAAGGTGAATCCGTGAAGTTAACCGAAATTCATGTCCTTCTTTTTAGAAAATACATACATAAGAATCTAGAAGAATAATAGGACTAGCAAACCAACCAACTTACGCGCTACGCGCACGATTATTTGTTGTTTTAGTTTTTACAATTAACTCCAAGTCATTCAAAAACCAATCACTTTCTTAATCTGAATCAGTGGAATTCCCTGATTCAAATTTAATAGAGAGTAGGTTTGAAAGAACAATGTATGCGAGATTTTAGAGACATTTCGTTCATCATATGTACCTTTTTAGAGAGGGATTTTAAAAAGATTCTTTAAGTTTTTTTTTTATAATTTAAGGAAGCATCAGCCTTTCTAGCATAGTTAATTCTTTTTATATCATTTTTAAAAAGATGAAGGATCTAAATCCGTCTGTATTGAAAGAAAGATTAAAAAAAAATAAAATAAAAAAGCCTTTTCTACGAGGAAGCAAAAATTTTCATATTTTTGGCTGTAAATTAAATTTATTTCAATTAAATTAACTTATTTAGATTAGGACGTTACCAATGGTTTAATAACTTGTGGAAATAACTTGTTCCTACGTCAGTAGTTTATATAGAGGCATGAACTAGAGATCCCCCATCCGAATGTAACCCAGTCAGACGTTACTTAACTACGGTGATTGGATGAAAATTGGGAATTTTATCGAGGTGTCCACCTCTAATTTTCTTCATATATATATATATATACCGGCCTAATTATATTGTAAGACATCAAAAACTAAAAGAAATGTGTTTTTTCTATCGACGGAAAAACAATAGATGCATGATGACGCGAGTGAAATTCTATTTATTAGGTTGAAATTTCTTCAATTTTATTATTTTACCGAACATTTTTAAAGTGAATTTCTTGGCACGTATATAATTCACAATTAATTATATATTTATTTAGTGCAGGGAAGAAAAAGAATGCGATCATGCCGAATCCAATGTCATGAAACGTAAACTACACATGTAAGCGAACTCAATGTTCATACACGTAAAGATACATATTCATTAAATACTTTTACAAACAACCCGAGGCCAAACGGGAAACTTGCTCGTGTGACCTAATGACCCAGATAGCAAAAGCAGCGCCTCCACAAATGACTCCACATGGCTCACTTCGCATCCAAAACTTTATTTTATTTTGCAAACCACTAGATTTTTTAAGAAAATATTTTGCTGCAGAAAAAGGTAAAAAGTGAAAAAGTGAAAGGTAAATCAACAAAGTCAATTTGTTGATTTATCAAAACTTGAAATCTGAATTTTATTTTTTTTGCGTATAAAATAAGATAAAACGGCGAGTATTTGAGGAAGCTATAAATTTTCTATACCTCGTAAATTGTTGTTAATATCTTTCTTCACCTCATCTAAGAACAAGAACCTCGAACAAGTGTGGATTGACCTTCGACCCATTACCCTTCCGCGATATACGTAAAGGATTAGCAGCAGCAATGTTTGTAAGAAACGCACTCTTTCAGGGTCGAAATTTCCATAATGTACTCAGGGTTATCCAACGGCTTCCGGTATTGTATAATCCTTCAACACCATCGCAAATCATTATGCACAACTGTGCATGGTCAGTAATAAAATTCTAGACGAACTACTTCTAATAATTTATGATTGACTTTGCCATTTATATACCAGCTGAGCAGCTTCCCTATATACATTCGCAGATGAGATCCTTTTTATTTGTACCACTACTTCTGAATAATGACTTTTCACAAAAGTATAATTTGCTATTTTCATAAAATAACTTTGTTCGAAAGAATTTGAAAGGATTTTCAGAAGATTTAAGCAGGTGATTCTAGGGAAGTTAGAAGGTTTTTAAGAAATTTTTCAACAAGAATTGGAATAAGTTTCAAGATTTTCAATTAATTAAAAAATTTCGTTAATTATTTCACTTAAAATGCCTTGAAGTTCATTAATATCAGAATAAAATCCTTTTAAAGTTTCCACACGAAATGCCTTGAAATTTAAAAAGGATTCAAAGAAATCAAAGTGAACAAATTAACAAAGTTTAAACGAATTGAAAATAATTCAAAGGAATTCCAATGAATTCAAGATTTAAAAATATTGTCAGTTATTTTAACATACATACTTGAGAAGTATCTGATTATACACAATCAATGAAACTCGTGTTCCTAATTAATTTATATAGAATGATATGTATAAAAGACAACAAAAATTATGTTTTTTCTTTCGGAATTATTTAAAAATAATAACCCATTAATTGACTCGTCCTGCTATCCTTGACAGTTTGCTAGTCTGGGACTTCTGGCCTTCCGCTTCACAGGTCTTGAAAGATAAAAAGTAACCATGAAAACTCAGCACGCTACAGCAGTCGAGGTTTTACTCGGTACGATAAATTCAGGTGCACAAGGCCGCCGCACACTGAGTACACGTAATGTACATAATGTTGCATTTTTCAGTGTCGCTGACTAGATATGTACTTACTATTTACTCCATCTGTAATGTAATGGTATACTGAATTAAATTTGCCATGGAGGTGGAAAAATAGATAATAGTATTAGTAAGCAATTCGCAGAGGTCCTTGAGCGTAAGACATGATGTTACATAAAGTATCGGGAAGTAATTTAGAATTTTCTTCATATAATAGTCAGACAAAGGGATTGTTAATACTAAACAGATTATGCATACCTCAGCTTCCGGTTCTCGGATTAAGAGAAATTCATGGAAAGCTCAGCAATCCAAAATTAATAATTGCTTCAAATAAAATTGTCTAATTTTTTCAGTTACTGATCTCCATCGTACATACACTGAGAAAAATGTTTGGTGCGGACAACAAAACTTTTTGTTGCTATAGAACCAACAAAAATTGTTTGGTTGTGCCAACCAAATCTTGGTTCTTTCAACAACCTTTTTGTTGAACCGAGAAAATTCATTTGAACCAACAAAATCTCAGTTTTTGTTGAATTAACAAAACTTTGGTTGGCACAACCAAAAATCTTTGTTGCTTCTATAGCAACAAAATTTTTTGTTGTCCGCACCAAACATTTTTCTCAGTGTACTTTCAACTTGTACTACTCATAAGTACTACTCTTTAGCATATAACAAAATAATACATATTATATTGTATATATATGTAAGTTATTTGAATTTTTTAGATTAAGCTCACCCTTTTCTTGGTCTCTCTTCTCCTTCAATGTTTCTCAGCTGAAATATTTCTTGCGCTCGTATGATATTTTACTCTGAATAAAATCGATATTGTATCAGAAGTAAATTATCTAAGTTGGATAAATTCTATCTCTTCAACTTATGAAATTATTCACCTGATAACAATATCTTATTATATTATATCGAAATCAATACGTATCGTCGACGAAAATCGAAGTGCTCGAGATAATGAATAAGTCCAAGGAAATGTGTGTTTTCCTTTCAGTTTTAAGGGGTTATTCTCCGGTTTATTTCTATGACTAAACTTACAATTAGAATATAAAAAAAAAAATTTTATTACAATGTGCTGTAAACATGAAATTGCTAAAACTTGTCTAAAACATAAACCCAATGAAAAATACCTTAAATTAAAGTTCAGTAATTATGTTCCACTTTTTTTTCTTTTTATAGCAATTTTTATTCTTCAATCTCTTGATTTTTTTTCTCTTGTATTTTTTCTTATAACTCTGATAAAATCCTCTTCGAGCATTATGTCGTGATAAGTGATCAGTTTAAATTAAGAAACAAAGTTATCCAGATCGGTTTGTGGACACGGAATCGAAGAATCACGCGGACAGATACGTGCTTTAAGTTCTTGTTTAATACTTTAACAATGAAAAAAATATATATATATTGCCGAGCATGTAATGACCCGTTATTGCACGTACTACCGTTTAAACTCTCTCGATTCAAACGCCCGTGAACAGTGCTATATACTTATTATGTAACGATGTTAACTGTAAATATTTACCGGAGCTCGAGAACGCGCCGGCACGTAAAGTAGACCGAAAAAAGGCAAACAGGCAGGCAGGGGCCGTGTTAAAAATATAAAAGTGGGACAACCGTCTTGTTCCTTGCAGATGCGCGGGCTAGGACGCCCACCGCCGATTCATGCAGCTATATCATGAAAAGGCACACCGCGTCTCTTTGTCCTTATATCCTTTTTATGCTTTAGGGCTCTAACGACCACAAGAATAATTCTGCTAATTTTGAAATGCATTACGACTCGGCCAATTAACGGATTTTTAAAAGCTCAGACGCTCTTTCAACATGCGTTATTCTCAATTCATGCATTAGTCCTTTTTCAACGCTTCACATTCACGCAGATCAAAGAGCTTCACACGACGACATTTCCAATCTGCGACCGACTTATGGAAAAAAAGGTACAGGAAATTAAAATGACTCGCTAATGCGAAAAGAGTTTTACTTGAATTTTTTTTAAGTAACTAGAACTTTGTGCGCCGCTTTTGTGTATTTGTAAAGAATTTATGAATTTTTCACGAAAAGGGGAATACAATGTATGTATCAATTTTTTAATTATGGAAGAACAAGGCTTTTAATTAAATTAGTGTTTAAATTCCAAAAGCCTGACTATATAATATATCTAGTGTTGACTAATTAATACTAGTTAATAATAGTTAGTATGTATTATTTAAACAAGTTAAGTCCCAGAATTTAGGTAAACTTTGGACTACTCGAATAATTAAAAAAATTTCCTAATTAATTTCAATATTTTCCATCAAATAATCTGAATTTTCAGAAGTAGTGAATTTTGAATTTTGAATTTTGAATCTAGTTCTACTGTCAGAAGGTTGTAATATTGATTTTGAAAATCTTGGGATTCTTTTGATTTTTTTAAGATCCTTAAGAATCACTTAAAATATTTTAAAATCCGGTATGATGTTTTGATATTTTTGAATTAATAATACAATGAAGTCATGTGACGTACTTTATGATCGCCGTAATAAGGATAAAGATAACGAAATTTTATTTGAAAATAATTAGCGTCTCTATCGGAATCCCAGTTTAATTCAGCGTGAGAAAAAGAAATTGTATAACGATACATGTAGTAAATCACAAATAACAGTGTGTGAAATCATTCTTGAGCTTTGGACCTGAATTTTATGTTTTATTTGCAAATTTCAACCAGATGTGTAGACAAATAGTAAATACTATAAGTCTTATCACGCTGTGTGTATGTCTGTGTTATATTATCAGTTAAATTTACATCTAGGTGAGATAATAGATCGATAAACTGAGAAAAAATGTTTTTTTTTTCATAAAATGATGCAACACAGCAAACAGAATAAAAGTTAATTTATTATTAAATATTTTCATAATGTTGATACGTATAACATTCGATAGAAGAAAAACAAGAAGGTGTGGCATTTCAGTATACGTAACTGATATTTCTTATACAAATATAGTAGACTTATTTACTAACAGTTGATTATTAAATATAACAAAAAGTTTCCTTACTTCATTTTAAAGCAAATTGAAAGCTATTTAAATTATTCACTTATTAAAATTGTATACCTATATCCGATGCATGATTGTGATTTTGTAGAATAATAATTATGACTCACGGTCTTGCATTCGATGCATTTCTCCGGCCTGAAATTGAAAAATGATGTCTAGCCACGTGGGCTGCATGTAAACTTCCCACTTGTGTATCTCTTAAAGAAACAAGCAAGAAAAGTTCACTGAGAAATCATCGTAAAGAATCTAAATAACGGTACATACATACGTGATCGATGAAATTGAGAATTTAGGAGAAATTTATGTTATATTAATACTCTACATATATTAATATATATATATGCTGTTGATGCACTGTATTTATATTATATTACGCTGTCTACACGTCTCTTATATTTTTAACCGGTTATTATAAGTACTATATTATTCAGTTAATGTCATAATTTTTGTTTATTACACTTTAAGTATGAAGCGGTTAAATAACTGATTATTTATTAGAAAATAAATGACAGGTTTCGATAATTAAATATTTTAAACTTATATCTTTAGCCTCCAATATCTGGTTATATCTGTTGATCTGTAGAAAATTCGAATAATGACAGGCTTCGCTCCTATTAATTTCGTTTAACTTGTTTTAAAACTTCGAAATCCTAAAAAAATTCTACTTTTTGTTTGAAAATTTAAATTTTATTGAAAGTTAAAAGTTTCATGAAAAAAATCAGACTGAAAAGAGCATTTTGTGCAGTGTGAAGCCTAGGTACAAAAACAACTGTTCAAAAAGAGAAAAAAAAAATATATATATATATTATACATAGAAATGATGTAGGTATTAGAAGTTTTAACTAGAGAAGAGTGCATAATAATTAGACACAATTCTTTTGATGGGAACCAGAATAGAGTTATGGGTCACGGTTGGCCATCGCCGCATCGACATTGACATTGGCATTGACTGAAGAACAGAACTCAGCAACATCTCTCGCCTCTTCTGCGGTTGTAACCGAAAGCTTAAATTAACGGAGGTTACGCTGGCCCCGTAATGTAAGTGTTACATCTGCACTTTCTTAAGCGCAAGAGAGATCGGTTGTAATGTGAAAGTTGCTCGCTATAAGGAGCACGAAGAGTTGATTGGATATTATGTTAGCACCGGCAAATCTAGCTCTCTTTTCCCCTCCAACTTATCTTCCCACTATTTTCCTCTTTTCCACCGCTTCCTTTCTTCTTTCTCCTTGCGAGAGCCCGAGAGTATCTTCACATTGAACTTGCAAATCTAGGCACTGAGAATAGCAGTTTTGCTCCTGCCGAAACAGATTTCTCAACTTTTCCAATTTTCCACCAATTATCGCCAAGAAATGCGTCAGGAAAAGCAAATTTTCAGAGAAATGACAGTTTGCAATTTTTTTTCGTCAGTTTAAGGGTGTTGGAGTCAAGTTCTAATAAAAAAATTCGATTTCTTCATTTTACTCAATAAATATTAAATTTGTCATTGTTTCCCTGCGTAGAATTAATCAATTTTTAACTAGAATTAAGCGTACAGAGCAAAAAAAATATTATTCTTTAATTTTCGTTGAGTAAAATGGAGAATTGAACAACCCTAGCTGTACTTGTAAATTTTTTTGCGAAAAAGTTTTATTAAGACAATTGTTTGCAGTCACAAACAATTATAATTCACATACCAAAAGTTTTGTTACAAAGAGAAAAAGGAGCGTCCATATTTTAGGACCCCCTGGATTTTTCGGCTGTGCGCGAGCATCATTAATTTATAGTACCGTACAATATCACATTCTTGGTGAACCGCTAGTCGTTTCAGTTATGAAACGAGGAACGAGTTACGAAACCCGAGGACGTAATATTATCAGCACGATGTAGGCGAGCTAAAAGCCGAGTTGCCGTGTTCCTGTACCGTTAGATTTTCTCTCCGCGAGTCTGCACGCTTAAGACGGTCGTCACACTTCTTTTTCCTCTTTTTCGTCGTTATCCATCACGCGGCAGTAACCGCAAGTTGCAATATATGAACCATACTCAGGAAATTGATGGTCAAAAATCAATTTTAAAATGGCTCAATGTCGAATTCCGGCTCCACAGTCAATGCTCTCCACCTAGCTCCTTCTTTCTTGTTTCCTACAAAACAAAAATACAATTTTTAGAAGGAAAAAGGCAGGATTAGAAAAAAACTTGGAACATTTTTGAATTTTTTTTAAGTTCCTTAAAAATCCTTAAATGTTTATTATTGTGAGAATAAAGTTGTGGAAACTAAATTTGTTCAAATGATAATGATCACATGCCCTTAATATTCGAGTTCATATATGTTTGGAATCGATAATTAACTTTTTAACTGTAATCTTAAAGGATTTAAATCCCGCAGTTAGTGACATATTTTTCTGAATATTTTTTTTCCTTTTTCCTTATTTTGATTTGGTATAAAAATTCAATAAGAACATTGACATATAATTGAATGCTAATCTATCTGGATTAAGGTGTCGTCGATTTAAGAGTGCATCGGCACATGATGTCTAAAGCCTGTGATTATTAACTTAAGCTGCATTTCTGGAAGTGAATCGCGTTAACGCCTTTTCTTCGAAATCTGATTCAAGACTTAATTGTTTTCACTTATAATTGCGTCTTTTCAAGTTATTAATAATTATCTCCACACATATATAATACTGAAAAACCACTAATAAATTTTTCCATGAGCTGAAAATACAAATTTTTCAATAATTTATGCACGCAATAAATAATTATAATTTATTTTTTCTTAAAGATAATTATTATGAATCTAGTTTTCTTGAGACAGTGATTGGATTAGACTAAATTTCCTAAAATGGATGTCTCTGCTATTTGTAATTGATGATTCTTTACCTTCATAGAAATTCAAATGACGAGATTGAAAAGTTGCGGCTCGTTAGAATATCTCTGCATAAAGATGAGTATCTACCATTCTACCAAAGAACAGTTGGACGTACCTTAGTTTGAATAGATCTTCTACCGCTTGATACATAATTCCAGCTCGAGATGAACTTCAGTCAAGAATCACTTTACAGTTAACTCGATTTGAATGATCATTTATATTTAGTAATTCATCCCGCATTAAACTATTCAATATATAGATACTTTAATTATAAATATATAAATCTATCTCTTCCATTTATAACTCAAACATTTGCATTTGCATTGACCTCGTCACATCTTATTTAATCAAAGTAATTATAATACATTTTTACATTTTCCGTTATGTTATGAAAGAGGGCTTTAAAAAATTATTCTTATTATTTGGAAATCTCTCGTCTTACGATAATTTAAAAAAAAATGTATTTTAAATTAATAGTTCGAATTTTAATTTTAACGAATCAGATGATACTTGTAGAGAATTTCAAATTTTGTTTCCTCTTGCAAAAATTTTTAGAATTAGAGGTTTTTAAAAAGTTTTGGTAAAAATTAATTATGGGAAATTAGAAGCCGTTATCGATTACAGCAGATTTGTTGAAAAACAACAAGAATATGAACGATGTACATATATAGGGTAGAGGGGAGGCTACTGTGAGGAAGTAGAGGCGTTTCCGTTTTCGAAATTCAAAGAAGCAGATGCCTTTCGTCAAATCGTGGCCTTGATCTGTCCGATTTCCATCTCTAACATAAGATCGTATACGTGAGTACCGTTCGATTCTCCCGTTAGAATTGAAGAGGCAAAGGCAACGATCCGCGGAGAAGATCCACAAAGAGCATGATGCCATGATGGTGTACCTGTACAACTGTAAAGTACACGTACAGTCTAGCTCTTAAAACGGGCGGAGCCTGTTTTCGAACGGTCCGGAGAAAGTGGTAGTCATACATTTACTGACCTACATTACCCTTATTTCCTCTCCGCCCTACACCCGCGCCGTGACATGGGATCGCTTAACTGCCGCTATAACCAACACGCGCGCGCGTCATCCGAGATTGACCCACAAAGTGTCATTGGACTTTTATTTGGGAGTTATATCATATCCCACGAGGCTAATAATCGGCTAGGCTTTCCAAATTCCATAGAGCGCATAATAAAAGTGTTTCCCAAATTCATTTTTACCTTATAGTTTTTATTTCACTAAATAACACATGCAATTTACCCTAATTTCTATTTCTTCGAATTTCTCTTTGATTTAATTGTATTTTTTTTCGAAATAAATATTCCGAGAAATAGAAATTAGATAAAATTGAATTTAAGGAATATTCATGCGTCCCTACAAATCTTGTTGAAAAATCTTGAAATCTTCTAAAATCACATATAAAATCTCTTAAAATCACTATAAATCTCTTGAAATTTCCACGAATTCAATTATAAGTACATATCATTTTTCTCAATAGAAATATCCTGAATTACTGATTCCTCGCCAATTTTTTTCTTTCTATTTTAAAACTAACTTAATAAAGTTTCCTCTGTTGATTTTTTTTTATTTTTTAGGACTGGCGCCTCAGCTATCGTTCATCACTGCCACCACGGCATTTTTTAGGTCGGGCATTTCAAAATTAGAATCTCTTTCTCTCTCGTTCAAAGACCACTTTTCTTAGTCGCGTGATTGTCATATTTGACCTAGAAAATAAAAAACACGTGCCGCAATTCAAAAACATACCAAGGAGCTCTGATTAATCCAATTTTATATCCAATGTTGTATCCGAATGATCCTGGATAAAAGTGATAAATTATTTATCTACCATATACAAATCTGTTATTTCCGTATTTTTTTCAGTTGAAATTTCTTGACTAAATGAGTATACACAACGACGTATAATGACTCATGATGTGCTTCTTTGTTTTCAATTGATACAAAACAATACCAAAATTGACAATCTTTTCGATAATAACGCATCGATACTTCAGTTTTTCAATATTTATCTTCTTTGACCTCAATTCCATATCGCATGTCATTTTAGTTGTATTAAAATTAGGCCAGTGGCTCTAACTTGATGTTTTACTTTTTTATTAATCAGTTGGTCAATTCGATCGATAACTTGAAGTCTCTTTTGTCATAAAAAGAGAATTTTGAATAATTTAAATTTAAATTAATTTCCACTCATTGTTTTATCGTTTGCGTATCAGTTACGGAAGTGGAATACAGCAAAACCTGCTATTTGCAAGAAGGAAAACATGCTCTCGAAATCTAATATTTTGTAAATGATTATCGCACATTTCTGTATGAAATTATCAGGTGTATTTTTGATAAACGTGCGTGATTATGTTACGAATCGTGACGGAAGAATGGCCAATATTTGTTGGCATTGGAGTAAAATGCACGAACATCGAAGATCCAAACGATGGTTTCAACATATTTAGGTCGATATCATTGGTCCGTTATCTTACAAATAATGAGAAGCCTTGGTATTATTTTCTTGTGTCCACATCATGCGATTACTTAACCGGGTTGTATAACAATAGTATTGTCCATGTCCAGTGTCCACATTCAACGATAAATAAATCATAGGGAAGAGTATATACGCGCGGTTGACCTCCTTAAAAACGCGCCCGATTCTCCTATATCTAATCTTTATATTGACAGCAGAACTTTGATCAAGTTGATCAAGTTTTAGATATACCTGTAATGAATCGTCGTAATTACATCTTGAATGAATCAAATTCTTTGATAATTTACATATATGCCTGCTTTCAATATATGTATTATCTTCTAATCAGTAAAAACAGGAAGTAATCGCGTGATTTAAAATAATAAGTCTGGGATACAAATAAAGTCGAATTAAGATTCGTATTTAATATTTAAAAAAAAATATACTCATAATACTTTCATTGAAAAAACTTTTATTAATTTGCATCCAAGTAAAAAGATATAATAAATGCAGTGATAAATACGTGATAGCTAGGCAGCAATAACGCATAAATATAAAAAATTCCGGATTATATAAAAAAACAGCACGAAGGCCGGGAGAAATTAAAGAAACGATTGCGTAAACTTTCGGAACCTCTGCACACCACCGTGAAATTGTTTCGTGCGATCTTGTGTTGTGTACGATCAAGTGTCATTTCTTTTTCCAGCTGGGACATTGAACCACAATGTTATTCGAGGTCGATTGGAAGAGAGTCGTTGTAAAGTTAGAAGTTCTTGGCTACTCTCCCCGATACTGACACTTTCTCCTTAGGTGAATGTAGATACATACAGGCACCCAATGCTCCTCGCAAACATCTCGTTCATCCTTTTCATTCTCCGCAGACGAGTTGTACTGCCTGAGCAGAAATCGCATTCCTTTCAAAAAGTAGTAAACATGTGATGTCGGAATTTCTCCTCGCGCGGTTTAAGAGTCCTTGCAAAATAGAAAATTCACACACAGCACAAGAGGCTGACGGAACTAATTTTCCTCATGGATGGCCGCCATTGTGTAATTTTTCAAAATTTTCAGTTATTGAAAAGGATAATCATTTTTTAATAATTCCATGCAAATTTTTTCCTCGAAAGGAAGGAAGCCTTAATTAACTTAAATTGACTTATATTATACATTATATGCATATGTATATTACAATTTCTTCCAACTACAAATACGTACTGAATTTTCATTACCATAAGTGACTATTATTCCTAACATGCAATTATTACACTTGCAGAACATAATTGAACCGAGTGAAAGTACCTACTGCAATCCTTCACGATTCTACTGCTACTTTTTTGCAGTACCTACACACATATACTTTCCCCTTATTTTCTTTATCTTTCCCACAAGTTTTCTAGCTTATGCATAACGAATCACAGAGCATAAAAACAGCAGGATGAAGCGTCGATCGTCTGTTCTACATTTATGGAGCTCGACTGTGTAATCATATAGTTATTACTACTGCATGCTTATCAAGGAAGAATAATTATATGATTCTGTTTATTTTACTTTCTTCTAATGTTCATGTTCTTCTTTATAATTCTTCGAAATCTTTGAAATCTCATAAAATCTTCTAAAATCTATTAATATAACTATAATATAATAACTATTATATGATAAAAATAACATAGTGATTTATATACAAAAGTTTTAACATTATTGATGTTCGAAGAACAATTGATGAATGTGAACAATTCAATTATATACATATAGTAAGTAAAACTATTAGATAGATGAGTTGATTGTTCTCACTAATTTACTTTGGTAATATATTATAGGTGCTGGCTTACTATTTCATCAACGGTGCGATAATAGCTTGTTTCCGTTTGACCCGTTGGAAGCTCCTCAATTTTGTATAAGCGAACATTAGCGTTTACCCATCCGAATCACGCAATTAACACAATTATTTAAAAACCTGACCTACTGCGAAAGAAAAAGGAGGCGGAGAAAAAGAATTGGGCCGCCAAATATACAGTTACCGCAATGTTATCTAATGTTTATTTTCTGTGAAATTCTCCACGCTTCTTAGCTTATATATTCTAAGATGAAAGACGTATACATAAAACTAAAGTTCTAAATTTTACTTTACAGTTACATATATGTGCCATTTTAGAATCGTTTTTCCTTCACTTTAAGAGTTCTGCGCCGCATGCATCCAGAGTTCAGAATTATTAGCTGATTTGTGTAGATCTAGTGGAAAAAGTCTTTCACAGTCAGACATAGATAGATCATAATAACCGTTCCATATTTTCTTATCTGCACGGGCATGAAAATAGTCCAGTAATAAAGCAAAACTACAATTTTAAAGCTGCTTTGGGATACGTGAATGTAATATCATACAATAGTGGTAACAATGTAACTAACTGCATTTGACTGAAGCATCTTATCCCTCAATCTCTATGCCTTAATCTTCACAGAGAGACCTACTTATTAGTGGTGTTACAAAATAACAACGCGGCATGATATTAAAGTTTCAAGAGTTTCCGCGCAAGTTTACCCTCCTTTCAACAGGAAATGCATGAATCCTACGATCTTTTGCGACTTTATATATCGCCTCGCAATGTGGCGTCTCGATTTTTCTCGAGTGTCGCGGATTATGAATCGTAGTTAGGGAATTGCGTAAAAAATGGTTAGTCGTGTCGAGGTGAAAGAGAGGCGGCACTGAATATCGGGGTCAAGTGCTCCGATGGTAGGCAGAGGAGGCCTACTTTACTTTAACTAGACTTAGACCACCGTGAAATAGTACCGCCGTGCCGCCACACACAATATTGCCCGGCACGGACCTTTCTAATCGTGGCCCGTATTTAGAGTGGCAAAGAATTATTGTCCTCCTTACTTTAAGTGTTACTTGCTGGCACTGCTGCTGGATAGCTATCTTCGATCCGCTTGACACCTTTATTATTACAATAATATATCCTTATAAAATTTGGAAAATGGCTCTTATACTTTTCTAGATTTCCAGTCATCATACAAATATTAAAATAATTTTTATGGCAGGACACTGTTTGCGAGACTAAAATCAAATTCGTTTTAGTATTCCTGTAAAATCAAATACATATAGTAAAAACAGAATCAAGAGCGAGTAGAGCATACAATAATTTCAATCGTTTACAAATGATTGGAATTGGCAATCTTCCAATAGTGAGTTCATTAAATACAAAAATATTCTCCAATAAAAAAATACCTTATTATATTGCAAAACTGTTGACAAAATGATGTACAAGTATGCTGAACATCTATTCATGATGAGTGTAGAGTAATTAGTGCATTCATGATCGCATAGGGGTGGGATAACCGGTTCATGATTGCCAAATGTTAGTTTCTTGGCCCTGAACTTGAGACTCGAACCGCGGACTTAGTCATGACTCGCGACTTGAACCTCGTTTCGTTTCGTCGCGCGTCGGTTCAATGTCTTCGAAAGTTTCGCCAGGGCCGCTCTCGAAATTCCATTCGCTACACGATACACATCACATCAGGAGGTCGCTATTACGACTACCGTGTTCGAAAAGCGTGATGTGTGTATTACGCCTTTACACCATCAAGAGTTCATTGCCATTTCTCATGCACAAAGTTTCGTGCCTCAATCGTTCCATAATACCAGATGCAAGAAAGAAAGTGCTTCTTATATTTAGAAAGCCCGCACTTCTTTCGAGTATATCGTAAAGACTGTCGCATCATCAACTCAGATTTCAGACTCTTCTTTAAATTTATGATGTTTATTACATTTTACATATATGCCGTGCAGAAATTCATTTATACGCATTTATGGATTTATGCAGTTTAATATTTATATGTAGTTGTATGTTTCAAGCGTATTATATGGATAATCTAAAGAGAATAAATCTTTTCGCCTTGAAAGAAATAGAACGTTTCTCATAGTTCCACAATATCAATCACGAAGAATGGAGACTTACGATTGATATGTAATTGCGAATGACTACTTTCAATCTCTCGATACGAACACTGAGACATATATTTTTTATTCGGATTTTTGGTTCGGACAACAAAACTTTTTGTTGTTATAGTAACAACAAAAATTGTTGGTTGTGCCAATCGAATTTTTTTTGAACCAACCAAAGTTTTGGTAATTCAACCAAAACTGAGATTTGGTTGGCACAACAAAACAATTTTTATTACTTCTATATAGCAACAAAAAGTTTATTTGTCCGAACTAAACTGCAATTGTGAATACGACGGTTGCATACCTATAATAACGTGACGCATGAAACGACGCGACGGTACCGTGTGCTGGCGAAACTGAGAAAGGAAGAAGATTATTAAAGATGCATATATACTGTTGACGAACATCAGTATTTATGCATATCTTAAGCCAAACGATTTTGCATTGATGCCTTTTGCATGTGAAGAATAATGAATCTGCAGTTATCATATAGAGTTAAAAGTGTTGGTTGTGTTCACAGGCTGCATACAAAGTATTGAACACTGCATTATTTTTGGAATTCGATCTGTCTTTATCATTAAGAGATCAGTTCAATTGCACAGCAGTTGCGACTTGATAATCCTTTGAAATCCTTGAAAACTTTCTAAAATCAATTAAGTAAACTATAAAAGTATAATGTAGTATGACAAAAATAATATTAATTTTTAATATTATTGATTTTTTGAAGAACAATTACATACTAAGTAAATTATAAATAGATTATTAAGTTATTCTCACTAGATGACGTTGGTTGCAAGTAACTTGATTGCGATGATGCCAAGAAGTTAAATGGTCTTTCTCCTGCGTGGCATTGGATTAGAAGTCTAGGAGGTCGACAAAGGAGGGATGAATTGGACCTTCTTTCCTTCGTCTTTCCTCTTTTACAAATGCGTAACGACCACACAACGAACATGCAATGTACTTTCATAAAACTTTCAGCTTTCCATTGCAACAGCCACGCGATTACAGTGGAAAGAAACTATACTTCTCCCACGGATTCTTATTGCCGAGAAAGGATCGTATAATCAACGATATCTCGAGACCTTGAAGATTATGCTATTCTGCATTCTTCGCGCTGTATTAGACAATACTAAAACAGGTATATGATGGTGAAAATATATTATACTTTTAAGGCACTTGTGAAATTAACAGCAGTTTTTAAATTCCTTGATAGTGAATAGCGCGGTTATAAATTTAATGGTAAGAACAGTGCTCTGAAAGAAGAGAGTATGCAGGCAGTAAAATTGTTTCTGCCTGATTCAATTATATTACAAAAAGCTATAGCTGCATTTATGATTTCTTGCTGATGTAAAATACTTGATGGGAATAAGTATCAAAATCAAGAAAAAGAGCAGAATCTCTGCATTTGTTTTTTCATTTTGATTATGTTATTATCATATAGGTAATATGCGCGAACAATGATTAACGCATTTAATAAAAGAATTTCAAGATTTATGCAACACCATTACAAAGAAAGGCTTTTTACCAGATGTATAGTGGAACGAAAGGCTTTCACGTAACTTTCTGTGCGGAAGAAATATTGTAAGGCATTTGTATAAGTGTAAGTTGTTCCGTACTAATGGTCGTTAAGCGTTTCTACCTTCTCAATAATCTATCCAACAAGGAAACAATTTTCATCAGCGAGATTTGTAAATCGTGATTATTGAATTTTTCCACAAATGAAAGTTTAAAAGTAATTAGAGAAGAAAGCAATTAATGCATATAAATGAGACAGAGTTCTGAATAATATAAAACATTGTAAGAAAAATTGAATTATTTTTCCAATAGATGTTTACGCGTTTTTCGTATGGAAAATTGATATTTTCTTATGTAATTATGATTTTTCTATAAATATTCTTATATTATGCACACAACAACATTTATATTTATGTTTGGTTATCGCTTCAAACGTATGCAATTTTAATTTCCGGAAAGATATCTTTAAATCATTTATATTCTTAAAATGATGTTCATAATATATAAATTTATAGAAAACTATATTTTCTAACATATTTTTTTCTATTTGATCTCTTCAGTTTAATTTTACAACCGATATTACAAATTGAAAATGTTCATGTCGATCTCTCTATATATATATTGAGAGATGTCGTGATCTATAATCTTGATCTTGAACCTGCAGGAAAAGAAGAGTAGCAAATTGCGAGTGCAAATTGCAAATACCTGGAAACTAGGATAAGATTAGCATTGGGAAAGGGAAAGGGAAAGTCGAGTGCAAGAGTGCAGCTCTTTTTCTAGAAGAAGGAAAGTTTTCATTTTTCAATCTCCTAATTAAGCCGCTCTCATTGTCAGGAGCAGGTGCAGAGTGCAACCTCAGTCGCGCTTTCAGAACTTGGCGAAAACTCGTAACTTGCAGTTGATAATTGAGGAGGCGACATCATCATTGGAAGATCGGAAGTTGTCAGTCACGATCTTGGTTCCAAGTTATAATCTGGCAGAGAAAGAGAAAGGTGAAGTGCACGCACGCAGAGCGTTTTCTTCTCTTTACACAGGAGAAGAAAGTGCAACGATGACGCAGTCATGATCTCACTTCCACCTTCCCCCTTTGCTGCCTTCTCCATAATTTCCCTCTCCTTCAACTTTTTTCACCTTCACCTCGTCTACTCTCTTCATCCCTCCTTTCCCTCTCTCCTTATACTATCTTCTCCAGTCAACTCGAGTACCTTCATTCACTCCCACTCTTTCGACAATTACCCGCGTACTCGGTACCCTCCATGTCCCTGAAATTCCATCTTCTGGACCTACCTCAAGATGTCCTGAACGAGTCGAGAGTAAATTCGAAGGTAATCGATGAAAATAAAAAAAGACGCATTAATATGCCCCGAATTATTAATATTCTCTTAATATTTAATTATCATTTGATATCATTTTTATAATACATACTACATGGTTGAAAAAACCTTTTCAAAGCGCTTCAAATGAAATTAATAATATATATATTTAATTTCATTTGGAGCGCCCTATTTTCGTGAAAAAAAATTCACCCCACCTCCCCGATGTTAATAGCATTTTGTGAAGTGAAGCCTGCGAGTTGAATTAAACCTTCAATAGAGGGAATGCAGAATAATGATTGTAGCTGAGAAAAGTAGGCTAATCGCTTGGAAAATTGATATTGCCTTCTAAATGGGCTGTTTATTCATTGGAAATCGAGTATCTTTTGTTTCTTATCCCTGCTTATAATGCGGCGATTGTGAGAACTTTAGAAATCCGAGTTTGTAACAGTCAAGATTCTCTTTTATAAATAATCGGTCTTGTCATTCGTGACCTTGAATAATATTTATCTGAAAAATATGATGAGTTCTTTTATTGAAACTGATAAAAGGCTTAATCTAATCGTAAAAATGTATAGTGCAGGTTCTCTACTCTAAAGACGTTTAAAATAACAAAGAATCAAAATTCAAGGACATAATGAAAATCCGTCATTTAATAATGATAAATAAATAAATAATTATTCTTTGTGAAAATATTGTATTATTTCTGACATTTCTATATTATAAAAATTTGCGTGAATAATACCAACTCATACACCGCGCTTGTCTGTGAAGACAATCGTATAGTTTCGCGGTTAGAACTTGATCTTTGCCTTTGCTTCACGGTGCAGTTAACTTTCTAGCAGTAACTAGCTTGCATTTTTATTCAGATAACCTGGTTTTCAGAGATAGAGATCGTTAGCGCCTTGATTCCCGAGCATTTTTTACCAACTCACACTCTCACGCAAACTTTCACGTGATAGAGATTGAATATTACGAAATAAGTATCACGTGAATAATATGTTTACTTAATTTTCGTACATACTTTTTTTCCGTATAAAAGTAAAGTAAATCTTCATTATATTTCGCTTCTCCTCCTCGCAAGATCAAATGGTAGTTCTCCCTTCCGGTCAGTGCAGCCACGATTTTCAAATCTATAAATAAAAGATGGTCTCTTCCGTTATATGCAATACGTGAGCCTCGATCGTCATTCCTTTTTTTCGTGTATCAGTGAAAACACGCGTTTTCTTACAATGGGAAAAGGAAAAGAAGAAGAGAGGTAGTGCAGCATGACGTGACAGAACTTAATGCAATATATTACCAGATTGTATGAACATACGTTATTCTGTGTAAGCCTTGTAAAAATGGGTCACATTGCAATGCGATAACAATTACGATGCTGGCAGAGTCGCGCTGATATTGTTTTAAACATTTTCGAGGCAAATTCAAGATAAAAGTCCCTACATTATAGTAGAGGAAATTAACTCAGTCATTAAATTAAATCTGTTTCTCTTCTCTGACTCCATTTTACACCAAGCAAAAAGCGTGATTAATCTTCCAATTGATATTTTAATCGTTGATATAACTATATAATCGTAAATTTATTCTTAATAATATAAATCTTTCCTGTTTCTAATTTTATAATGATCCGACTGATCAAAAGAAAGAAAGGAGGATGTAACATACAATAAAGCTTTTCTCCTTTTTTCAAATCTCAACTGGTCAACAAGAGATAAAAAAAAATGCGTCACAAACTATCGAGACAATTAATTTGAGCTCTCAGGCTCCGTCCTGTCAACTAATAATCATAAGGAAGTTTCGATTTGCATAACAAATCGCTATCTACGAGTTCCAGGGTCATGCGTATAGATTATTATGAGAAAAATATGTAACAATGGCTGAGAAATTGTCATATAAGTAACTAATATGAGCAAAGGATGAAATGTCATACCAAAGTAGTTTTATACGCTAGGTTTCTCTGTTTAATTCACTTGCCAGTGAATCATGCGTAAGTGCTGATAATTCACTAAAGCAAAACGGAACTTACACTCTTGGCTATTACAAATAGTCTGAGTATGTTTCATCAAACACTAAATGCTTTTTGTTCGCGAATTACTCAAGCGCTTAATCACTTGCACTGCTGGTTAGTCGTTTCATAATAATAAAAAGTTTATTGAATCTCTTTTCAATACTTTGCATAACTTTCAAAGCTTTTAAATTATACTTTGGGATTATTTCAAATAAAACCAGAAATTTATTTATGGACTTGTAAAGAGAAAAACCAAATCTGAATATAAATATATTCTATATGATTCGAGGGATGAGTAAAATGATCAATATTTCATGAGAAAAGTTACAACATGCTTAAAAAGTTGCTAGAAAATATTTGTAGTTTCAATTATTACAAGAATATAGACAACTAGCGTGTAACATTGGAAAATAATAAATGCACGACATATATGCAAAACTTCCAAGTTTCTTGAATAGTGAATTTATTCTAATCTGCAAAGTATATAAAATGTTAATTTCATACTGATAAAAGTCGCGATTTAATTAGAATTGATAATTATATTTCAGTGAACTATAAATTTACGAACTATAAATTGAATTGAATCTGAAATTATTTCGTACTTTTATTAATATACATATATCGCTTTATGAAATTCCTCTTCATTATAATCGGCTTCATATATTCAATGATATCTACTGTCACTAGATCAAAAAATGCTGTTCCTGTCCTTTCTCAACTTTTTTTGCACAAACACAAGTCTATAAATAATACGACAAACATGATTGATGGAGCATTATTAAAAAATACATGCAGAATTAAGCGGAAATTTACATGGAATTGTGTATATGAAATCGAAGCGTATTATGCATGTGTATCTCATCAAATGTCTATTAAGCATTATCGCCACCTGTATCGTCAATATATTACAATCGCAATTATTGCGGATATTTGTGCAATGTGCAATGTGAATTGCAACACCAATCGATCACTCGCGGTTTGGGTCAATCCGTGGGAATCACTGATGCGACGCGGCGTATGTGGAAAATACTATAATTATTACCTCAAAGAAATGCTATTTTTAAGAACCGATACGATGACTGAACTCACTATACAAACTGCAATATAAATCTAGACTTGTTTATTTCTTGTTATTTTCTTATTTTATTTTATTTACATAATATTAAGGAATATTTCCCACTACACACTTTCTGTCTTGAGAAGTAAAGAACTAGCAGCAGTTAACTATGCATACGTCTATTTAAAAGCTTAAGTCTCGTCACGTTGCGTTGATGGGCAAAGTGCAAGTTCCTTGCTTTC
This sequence comes from Synergus japonicus, assembly GCA_900474275.1. Classification (NCBI taxonomy): domain Eukaryota; kingdom Metazoa; phylum Arthropoda; class Insecta; order Hymenoptera; family Cynipidae; genus Synergus; species Synergus japonicus. The sequence goes on from UCOH01009920.1 coordinate 44,186, forward strand.
GATTTTGCATTCCCCTCGTTTTCATGCCCCACTGGTCCACTCACCGTCTAAATCTATTGTTGTTACATAAATACCCTTCTGGATGTGTCCTCGACATAAAAGGAAGTAGTCACGCGTTTCACACCATTCCTACTTATTTTTAGAATCAAAAATACTCTATTTTTAATTAACAATTGGACTTATAGAAAGACCTTGATCTGCATGGAAATGATTTATTATTAGATATTCGCACAGTCATTATAAATCAACAAAACTATTTTAAGTTTCTTCAATAAATCTTGAAATTCCGTCAAATTCCTAGTAATTCCTTATTAAAATCCATTGCACATCACTTGAAATCCCTTGAAATCTTTTGATATTCCTTGTGAGATTATTGAATATTCTATAATAGTTATTTATGATACAAGTGCGTAAAACAGGTGATTATTACGAGTGTGAACTTTACAGCACGTACTGCTGGTGCTGCGAGTGCAAAAGCGTAGGCGAGTGCTTCTAGCCTATACATGTATAAGGCAAATGCTGCAACCACACTAGTAATTTTTGTTACAGACAACCGAGAACAATTATTAATATATTAAAAACCAAATTTTACTACAGGTTCCGAGAGTAGGGAATTATGCTTGATAAAATAATAAATTCTACGTCGTAAAATTTTTATGGAGAAGGAAAAAACAGCAGTTATTGCAAGCATGGATGAGCGTTTTTATCGATGCATAAAAAGAATAAACACAGATAAAGATGATACCTTCGGTGCATCTGCAATCTTATCGCAATGTGCATGTATTTTCCATGCACCTGCATTTGCATCGTACAATGTGTATAACTTATCACTGAAAGCGATAGACACTTTCGTCTGATATTCTCGTCGTTGATGATTATTTTCCTTTTCACTTTTCCGTATATTATAATTGGCTTATTCTTGCTTCATGGATATACAATTTAGTTTCTGCGGGTAATAATCAGTAATAAGTAAAGAGTCCTCCAGTTTTCTCCCAGTGATCAAGATCTTCCATCGTCCCTGGCCTTCATGCTGTCTATTATAACTTTCTCATAATACATGTATGAACTTTCTTGTGAAACCATGTAATCATAGAACTAACAAGTTGCACCGACGATATATCTAATTTATATGAGTAACTTATATACCTTTCGTTTTGCGAAACTAGTATTACTGTAGATTAGGAATTGAAATGTAATGGAGTGGTGTAACTTTCATTACCGATGAATGTTGTATTAGTATTAGTCATATAATTACTATCCCTGCATTTCTTTCATGCATTTTCGCTCTTACAGTCTTACACAAATATTTCAATTCGTTTATACTTATACCTTCTGCTTTGCTGAAATTTGCGCCTCCTACACACAGTTGATGCAGGCACGTGTCTTCCATAATTTTGAAACAAAGTATGCGCTTGCATTTGTGACAAAGTCACGCCCGCCGGTGAGGAGGAGGGGGATATACTTCCGCTTGGGAAAATAGCCAAAGTACGACGATGCACTTTCCTGTATGTACGTGTTATAGTTTCTCCAAAGATCGTCTGTCGTTAAATTAACGACTAACGACGCAACATGAGGAATATTAATTTCATACATTAAGGTTGAGTCGCGTTTACTTCGACTTATTAGTTGTGAAATTAGAGGTAGTGTTTTCGCCACGGGAACGAGTTCAACTGTGTTAATGCCACTCCTGCAAATTACAAATGCATCTATTAGACAGATGCACCTTCCACGCTTTCGCGGAAATGAAAACTACTTAGAAACTACCGTTTACTAGTTAATCGACAAGCTTGATATTAATTACAGTTACTCTATAATGGCAATTAAACAATGTAAATCTTTGAATGAACATTTCCTGTGGGTTGAAGACAACTTTGCACTGCCGTTTTGCAGATTTGAAAATAGATACTTGGTAGAGATAGAAAAGTTCCATCTTTTTCTATCTTCAAATTTCGAACTCTTTCTATCTCTTTACTTCGCGCAGCAGGGATGCAGAAAGTATTATAGACAAGATGACATTGATCTTCGCCACATTTCCCCGCGTGTGTCTGACTTAAAAAGAAGAAATTATTAGGATAACCTGCGTAATTAATTTAATATAGAGGCGCTTTTAAAATGTTTACATTTCTCGCTCATGAGTAAAAGACATAAGAGACTTTATAGACTCGGAATCCTTGTCCTCGTGAAGAACTAGTTGGGCGAGTTTCTTGGTATAATTGTTGTTTAATCACATCATTAAGGTGCGACTTATACAGTCTAATGAGACTTCTGTTCTCCACTCTGCCGCCTAGACATACGAGCAGAAAGAATGACTGGAGTCTGGCATTCTTCGAATTCTTTGTTAAATACACTTTGGTAATAGAAGCAAAGATGGAGACAAAGAAAAGTTGCAATTAGTCTGGATTTAACGCTCAAAGAAAATTACATAAAAACATAATATTCTTTTATGTTCAAACTACTATTATATGTTACATAATTTATAAGTATTATATGCGCTCATATACTCGTAAACATTAAATCATAGAAAAAAGCATACATCACGCGTAATGTTCAATATGTGTCATTTTACCTTGTAATGCGCAATTATAACGGTAGAGGATAGAATAACGCGAATCAAGTCAGATAGAGCATAGATAAGGAAAGGATTAACAAGAATCGTGATTTCTCAGAATTCTCCTGTCAATATTTTTGAGATTCGATATATGGTCATCAGGAAATTCGCGGTTACTATTGTGGATTTACGCGAGGTCAGTTAGATGATATAATCAGTCGAGTAGTTGCGGAAATTCTGCGTTTATGACCTTCTAATCGCTAGAGGAATTGGAAAGATTAATGAACAGAAATACTAATGAACAAAGCTCTTTTATATCATTTTTCTTGGAAAAAAAGAAAATAGTACATTAATGAAAATTACACGGAAACCCTGATTTTACCAACCCAGTTGTACGGAGTTCCTATAAGAACTGCAGGAATCTTGGATGAGGTACTACCTAGTAGTGTAAAATGTTAACTTCACTAGTAATAACTATAATTTTTTATTATACGCACTGTAAAAAATGTTTGGAAATTTTCCATAAAATGTTTGGGACGCTAATAATTACCTCAAACTTTGCCGAAATTTTCACAAAAATTTCATAAAGAAAATTCCTAAAATACTCTTGGGAAATATAACTCCATAAGAAATACAAATTTATCTCGATATTTAAAACGCAAAGTATTCTTTAATCAATATTCACTTGTAATCTTCCTTTAGCTTAAATAATAATTTTCCATTATTTTTATGTTAGCAATGTTAAGATCCTCTGGTTCAATGCACTTGCTGTCTTATTCTTTATTTACTCTCTTTGTTCATTTGCTTATCCTTCGATTCGACTGCAGGCTTTGTTGACATTGTGCGATAAGAATCTCGATGCAATGTAGGTACTGTCGTGGGTGTGCAAATTTTTTGCACGTGCATGTCATTTGATCATTCTTTTTACCTGTACAAGTCGTCCTCGACAGACGACCGTGAGTGCACCGGGGCTTCTTATCGATGTCACTATAGCTAACAAGGGTTACGCTAATTGCCTCTTATAATGATTTATAAATACATCTAATTTTTCTTTTTTCTGTTCAAAGAAGTATAATTCACCCAGCATGTGTGTTAAAAGTGACTTGATGAAATTTCAAGAGATATTTAAGAAAGTTTGGGAAGTTTTGAGAATTTTAAGGAATTTTCATTTTAAAGTAATTTTAGGGGATTTTAATGTTCCTCGTCGTGAAACATTAAAAGATTTCTTCAGATTTTTCTGACTTTCAAAGATTTTTTATGACTATAAATTTTATCACAGCTACCCAAAAAATAACTCTGTGTATTTCTACAGACTAATAAAGTGCTTTTATTGGGTGAAGTAGAAAATAATACTAATTGTGAGCAGTCTGTTTTTACTAAAAAAAGTATGACTATAAATAATTTCTCTCAGTGTGTATATAATCGCCAGTTAAGTGAAACATCATTATCAACAAATGTCAACTCGACACAAAGAATTAACTTCTACAAGATAACGAAGAAACTTGCATTGAACTCTTTTCGAACAAATACGATATGAAGACTTATCATAATTGTTATTAAAACATAAATAGGAGTTTCTGAATGAATAAAAAAAATATTCTCCTGATGGTTTCAAAGTACAAATTTATTATTTAGAGCAGAATCGATTGATTAATTAATTAATTAATGTATATATGGTATTATTTCACAGATTCTGTTTACTTATTACTTTGGTCGACTATTTTCGAACTGAATAATATCTTTCGCGGTTTTTTAGATTAGGCTGACTGGAATATTAATAATAATATTTAAGTCGCTAATTCTAATGCTGAGCGCTGAATAAATTAATTTAAACCTTCATTGCTGCTGAATATTATCCGCCTTTGTTGAATTGCATAATAGGGATTATACAACAGATACATGCTGTGGTCGGATCAGGGCCAGTCCGATATTACGAAGTAAATAAATATATAATTGGGTTGGCTGCTGCATCATAAGCTTAATTCAAGGATAGGTCCATGACATAGAATTTTCGTTTCTTACATTGATTTAACGTTATAATAAATAAATTTTATGATTATATATTCTTATCCCAAATGTGTATTTAAAACACGCATATTACTTTACTTTCAAAGTATGTAGTTTTATTATAATACTTGAATATGTTTTTCATTTTTAATTAAAAACCTTCCTCTAAATCATAGTAGAGATTTATTTTCACCTAGGCTACTGAGTCACATATTTTTATGCCAAATTTCATTGGCCTTGTCTGATATACCTATACACGTCATTGCCAAGTTCCGTTCCAATAATAACTACATAATCTCTTGGCTGATGTGAGAAGCCCACAAAAGTTTCAATTATACCACCGATAACAGAAACAAAAATAGCTAGTTCAACAACCGTTTAATATAGCCTCATAAATTACATAATTTGCGAAATATTGAGATAAAAACTGATCTAAAAAAAAAAATTTCTTTCTTCAAACTTGGAATTTTGTCAAACGATTTCAATATTTAAAGCATGTTTGAGAAACCGTGTACATATTTGAGTTTCGTCATCACTAACTGGAAATTCATAATCATGTTATGAATTGAATACCGTTTGATAAATGCAGCAGCAAGCTAGGAGAGGACTAAGCAAAAAAATCGACATTGATTAATATGCCAAAGGGAGCTGCTACCGCGAAGTGCATATTCGATAATAATATTATTGACTTCGATTGTGCCAGCCTATTTGCATAACGCTCGCGCAAGAACATAATTCAATAATATCAAAGGCCGACAGAATATTCTACAGAAAGAAAGTACATTTTTTTACATTCGAGATTAGGCGCGCGCTCGAGCGCACTACGCATCGCAAGCTACACAGTCGATAAAAGGTAAACCATATAATGATCGGAAAGCAATATGAAGTTGTCTGAAATGCATGTTTTTTTAGAATGTGAGGAAAACGGTTTTTAATATCATTCAGCAACTTAAAGATAAGATCTTCAGCATTAAAATTTATGTGTATATGAATGAAGAAAAAAAATCCATACAGCAATTGAACATAACATGTCCTTCTAACCCGCATATATGGAAATGACAATCTATAAATATCTATCAATAAAACAGTCTGAGAAAAACAATGAAATCCCATTTAAAATAAAAAAATTCGATCAAATGAGAGGGTGCTGGCTGCTACAAGAATAAACATTGTATAGCAGTATCCAGATAGGTCGTGCTACCAAGCAAGTTTTTTGTTGTCGACAAAGTAGTCGCAGGAGGAGAAATATAAGAGGCAAGAGGGGTTGGGGCAGTGATTGCTGGATTTGTGGTAGAGGGTGGCATGAAGGGGTGATGGCAGGGATCAGGGCCTTGGACTGGCTGTCCTTGACTCAGCACAGTTACCCCGGACAGAAGTGTGACGTCACTCTGCATAACTCTCCTCCTAATTGCATCGTTGCTGCTGCGCTCCACAATCCCTACTCTTTTCACTCTACTCTCTCCACTGACCCCCTTCCCAAATCCCATAATCGCCATCACTCTCCCTCCTTTTGTCCTTCCTTTAGACTCTCTACTCCCTCTCTTTCGCCAAGCACCTCACCCCCTTTTTACCACTCTTTCCACCACCACCAACACCCATTACATTCTGACACCCCGTTTATTACATCGCCAATAATACTAATTAGACCATCATCACAACTTCACCATTCTCACCCTCACGCGCCTACCTTTTCTTTATACATTCGCATTTTAGCTGACTTTCTTGTAAATACATCGACCACGATTTCATTATCTCTATTCTAGTGATTTAGAATTTTAAAGAATTTCAGGAAGTTTCTGGGAATTTTAAAAGATTTTCACGAATTTTAATGAATTTCGAAGATTTTCGAGAAATTTCCAGGAATTTTAAGAGAATTCAAGAAAATATGCAGCTAGAATGTGATAACAACTGATTAATATACATGCGAATTTTCCTTGTCTGTGAAATATTTCTTGGAATTGTCGGGATGTCGTCCTATAATCTTTCACGAACACGCGTATTTTTTTTTACTTATCTCTCCTCCCCGCCTCCTCTTCTCATCTCATCCCTCAGCAGTCAATGTCATATCAAAACTTTCAATAACGGTTACGCTAATACGGTAATGAAGAAAAATCGGAAAAAAATAATCCGCAATTTTTTTGTTGACTGAAGAAGAACAAAACTTGAATATTTGATAAAAAAGGGTGGGGATCAGGAGTATCAAATTTTACAGAAATCTAATTTCGTCTCTGATAAGAATGTAATAACAAGTTTTGTATGCAAGTTGATCCAACTGATAAAAAAGACACAAAAATAAAAATTCAATAAGTGACTTATCTCTGCTTTCGCGAAACTCTATAATGCAAAAAATCCTGTCGATAATAACCTTGAATTAAAACGGTCATTAAACCGGCTGCTCACATATCGATTTTAACCATCTGGTCTCTAAATTTTGCAATGTGTGTTGATAATTGCAGTGATTGTCGATAATTATTAATAATATATGCTACAATATCAGACTTACTGATAGATACGTAATGTGATGTGTTTTGCGATCCCCCTGATAATAAAGAATCAAATTCCTTGTAACTATGGAAGCTCTCGCATATTTCGTTGTTATCGGACCATCTGACTCCAAGGAGACATTACGTAGCTTCTCGCGAATGCATTAACGTTTGCAACAACTCGACTGAACGTTTTGCAGTACACGGCTCTTTTTTATGAAATAACGTAGTCTTTTGCATACTGTTCTTTTCCCAAGATGTCTCTTATGCTCGCGGTGTACGCGCGACATACAAAGATAAACGCTCACTGTAAATTTAATTCAAGCAGGCAATTTGTTCATTGACACTTATGAAGAGAACGATAATAAATGACAATGATTTTAAAGAGATTATAAAGAACTAAAGATTAACCCATATAACACAAAAGTTGTCATGAACCTTCCTGTTGAATGGAATATTCCAAATGTAATGGAAGTTCGGAAAATTCCGAAAAATGTTCCAGGAAGGTTGAGAAATTGCAGGTTTTTCCTTTTCTATATGTGAAATTTGAGAACTAAAGGGCCTTTACTTTTTATATTCTCTGCAACACAAAAACATCATCCTTGTATATTCGAAGGAAGAACAGATAATGGGATAAAATAATATGTTTTCACGCTTCAGATTTCAGTGATTATCCTTTTATGATAAGATGTATCAAAAGTGACACACCTAAAAAAAAATTTTATTCAATCCGGTGACAATGACTGCACTCTCACATCGCACTCACAAGTTTAACATTACACACACATATCTCTGTTATTTATGGATTTAGAAAAAATCGAATTGCATGGGGACAATATTAGGTTTATGTTTTTATGAACATTTATTTCCTTCAGTTGAAGTTGATACAACTTCACAGCTATATAGTTGTGAGGTATTAAATAATATAAACAGTATAAACTATTTTTTTCTAGCACCAGTACTGCAACTAAGCAGTAAATCTATACTGGGCCATGAACGCCCCAAGATTATTTCCCACATGGTTATATATAGACGCAACTCTGTCCACTCTAACTTGAATAATCTACTTAAATCTATTATAGTGTTAATTTTGCCAACTGCTTTTCCATGAGCCTCATTCTACAAATTATGCAGTACATATTTTAATTTTTAACGCTACGAGAGCGAGTGCATACATAAATCAAGAGAAATGGGACTTTTAATTTAAAGCTTACACGACACGTGTACATCCTGTTCTTTGCAGTATAAGCTCCATCCCTTTTGCACTATTACTTCCGAGAAACATTAATGCGCGCGCTTCAACTTTATACACTCTTACTGACCTTCTTATTTCTCAAACGATATTATTTCTTTGCCCCTTTCATGTTTTCCAAAGAGAAAAAAACACATAACATTAAAACTATTACGCCGCTTTTTTAACTGACTTTGGATTTTGAGAGGTATTTATAAATAGTAAGAAAAGTACAATGTAAAATGAAATACAATATAAAACTTTTCATCTTATATACATATGATAAAAGCGGAAGTGGTGACTGACGATGCATTGCCCTTGTTAAAGACGTGCCAAAGTTTTCCACACGTTTCTTTTATAATCTGCTTAATGGCTTGTACATATATTGAAGTAATTATCATAAAGAGACTCTGACGCAAGACAATTTTTGAAAATTCTTCGCTTGGCCGGAAAAATCATGGCCAGCGAGTTTGCTGCATCGTTACAAAAGAATGGCCCTGAATTTTGAAAAAATCGATGATGCTGTACCATACGATTACGAAGATACGACCCTGGTAAGAACAAGATATTATATTGCCAAGGCAGCTGGGAGCACTGCAGTCAGGAGTCATCGACTCGCATTTGGCTTGGCCTTCGGCTATTAAGAACGCAAACATCCCACTGCAAACTTCTGCAACTCGCTGTAATAAACCCAATATAGCGACTCCATTCCATATTCTTATAGCGATTCTACATTACCCTCGAATAACTTGAATAAATCAAACAATAAAAACTTACAATAGAAAATAAATGTTTCGATTCTTGCAAATCGTAATATGAGAAAAATTATATGAATCTACCTATATCTCATATATACGCGCGCGTTATGTATATTTTATATAATATACATCCCATTTTGTAAAAAAAAAATCAGGAATTTTAACAGTTTTATGAGATTTTAAGAGCGATTTCAATGGGGATATCACGAAATTTAAAGGGTTTCTATAAAATTTCAGAGAATTGGTAAAAGTTCGGATTTTCTTCAGGTATTTTTAGGAATGAAAATAACTAAAAGAAGAATTTAATAAAAAAATGTAGAAGAAAATTTTGAAAGAAGATCGTGTTGCAGTGTTGAAGAATTGCAGAGGCCCTACAGAAGAAGGCGCGATGAAGAGCAGGCAGATGAAGAGACCTTGTTTTGATAGCAAGAATCGAGGCCTGCATGCGTAGAGAGCTTCAATAGATGACCTTGACGAGAGCATAGTCCTGCAAGAGTCGAATGGTCAATGTTCCAGGGACCTTCGCGTCTGGTAGTCATGGACGGCCAAACTATATCCATCGGCAGACACTCCCAATGAAGCTCACACGCATCTACACACTACTCGCTGCACAATCTCCTTTATTTTTGCACTCGATTCGCAATATTTCAATAATCCTTTCATGCACTTTCTGTCGAGCATCTATAGTCCCAGCATAATGAAACCCTCTTGCAAAATGCTTGCACAATTTACGTGGTCACACTGTTAATTGTTGATTGATGCGACTCATGCGGTCACATGAAGAAGAAGAAGAAATTATGTTCTCGAAAATTTTCGTCTAGTGGTTTCAAGATATGTAATTATTTCTAATAATAAAATGCAAGCAACGCAAAGGTTGAAATAAGTAAATGCTATGTTGCTATATGTCACGATGCAAGAATTAACGGCTTCCCTTTGGAATTTCACTTTACACACGAGACCACTTTAGATTGTATCTTCATGAACGACGTTCTGGAAGTTCTTGTATTCTAGTATTAGATCAGTGTTGCACGAGATGATAGAGAACATGATCTTTTTGGTTAATACTTTCGCATTTACAGAGACAATCTCTTTTGGGATACAAATCAGTTTTATGATTACATATACAATGTATGTACTTCTCTCAAGATTGCTGTCAGCACTATATTGTCGCAGACATAATTTAATTTGTATGTAATGTTTGTTCCTTAGATGAGTCTAAATATGAATGTTCGATATAACTATCTATAACTTTACAAATATACATGTGATATACATAACATAATAGTATATTATTATATACATAATCGCAACACATAAGATCCTTTGTTCGTCTGATGTGTGCTCTTTAAACATATATAGTAATAATTCAACTGGCAGGGAGATAAACAAGAATCTTCTGTAACTTCCAAGTTACAGCCAAGCTTCCTTGTAAATGGATTATGGCAGAGAATAAAGATAAGGATAAAGATACGAAGCATAACAAAAGTGTGCAAACATTTTGACGATATAATAAATGACGTATTTGAAGAGTGATTTTGCTTTAGTCACATGAATTTAATACTTCAAGAAAAATATCTTACAGGTGAACGATTAAATCTCTTCGTTAGTCTTTATACAACCCTCAATATTACGTATATACATATCGTATACCTAAGTTAATTTAGAGCAAAAAAAGCAACTGGCAACAAACCTCCTGCCGCAATTGCGTCATAAACCAACGCAGTGAAATGATGTAAAATAAATATGGTGTAGTATACCATATAATCATTTATGTACATCATAAAACTTGAGATTTTTTGCAAAAAATTGTCTGATGATAGATATTGTATCGGTCAAAGAGTCATTGCCGTGCTGGGAGTCATCGCGCGGTGCAATGCACCGATACCGATTTCTCCAATAACACCTCTCTTATCAGAGAAAGTCGCGCATTACGAGATGATGAACATTTTTTAAATGACGATGACGCGCTTACTCTATAAAGATTGCACCACTCAAAACAATCAACAAGAATAGTGATAATAAAATAATCATTCGAAATGCATAATACATATAATGTAAAAAAAATTACGTTTAGAGTGCTGGATTATTCTTGAAGTCTTCTCGGCAGGCAAGCTTTCACTGTGTAGAAATGTTTTTCAAGCGAATTGGGTATTATTATCGTTTACGTATATGTGCGCGAATAACAAAGTATAATGTATATGAGAAAGAATCAATTGAGTGGAGGGGAAAAGAAAGACCAGCATCTGTTAATAACACAAAGTGCCTTCACTGCAGGCCAACAACACGCGATATTTTTGGTCCGGCGCCATTAAAAATGCGCCGTGATTTTGCGAGGCCAACTCGGGTTCTTTTCATGATGCATTTGGGTGCACTGCTCTCGGTTCATCGGGGTCATTTCTGAGTCATAGACCGGACGTGAGGCCACGTGCCCGCCCAACTTCCAGAAATTTCTATCACGAATTTCAAACTTAACTCATTAACTTATAATGAAAAAAAAAACAGAACTCTTTAAAAACAATATAGACTAATAGCAATTCACATTGACTCATTGCAACCAAAATTAAACTCCTCCGAGACACCATCATCAACATTCCTCCCAAAGTGCAAATTCTCCTCCCCTTTCGCAAAATCCAAGCATTCCCAAGTTTTTTTACCGCGACTCTGCCCTCGTCGTTCGTCCTCTCAATTCCAATCGCACCCTTAACCCTCGTTGATCAGTATCCTAGAATGGAAACTCGACAAGACACGGTGAAACTGAACTATGCTCACATTCTAAAAATTTCTCTTCAGCATAGAGTACGCGCGCATTCCGATCGTTTATGCCTGCTGCAGTGCCTTGATGACCTTCAACCATATTCTTTTCGAGGGCGCATCACTCGTAGGAAACATAAAATCGTTGGCCCGGTCGAGCAAGCAGGCGAATGTGTGCAAATGTGTGAGCTTGCACTGTTAGCTTTTGCGAATATGAAGACCGCCTGACGAAGGGCGTGCAGAATTTCAGAGTAAAGAAGGCGATGGGATCGAAAAGGGGCATAAAGGGGAAGAGGGGCTCTATCTAGGGGGAGGAGGAGAAGTGAGAGGTGGAAAGTGACCCGCAAGCAAGGGTGAGAGATCGACTGCGACGGCACTAGCGTTGGTGGGTGGGGGTTAGGGACGGGGGGAGGGAGAGGCGCGGTAGCGGCGCGACGGCAACCACCGCTCTGCCTTGAACCTCGCACAGTGCATTGCCCGTCGCTCAAGGGCGTCCGCCGCGCCGTTTGCTCCTAACCACCTCCTCACCCCCCCGACGCTCAACGTCAAGCCCGGCCCCACTTCTGTCCGCAGACGCGCTTGATCGCTCCCCTTTTACCCTCCTTTATAGAGGCAAAACCATATAAAAGCCAAAGCGGAAGGTTTTTGGGGCGCTAAGATCCCTTACCTCTTTGCGGTCATTCACAAAGTGGGTGATTTTTTTTTTTGCTCTTTTTATCATTTTTTCTTGTCATTAAATGTGTTTTCAAGGTATTTTCTTATATGTAATTTATTCAAGTTATAACCTATTTTAACGATTATTGGGACCATCACGATTACTGATGCATCATAAGGGATCATACTTAAATTACGTAACAGTTGTTACGATTTGTTACGGTATGAGGGTGGGGTGGTTATTTCATTCATGTAGGTAATTTTTGGAAATGTATATATATATATATATATATTATATACTATATAAAATTTCCATTAATTTCAAGTCCCATATCGTGAGAAGAGATTGAAGGAATTTGTGACATCAAGTCTACCTTTTTTAAAATTAAGTTAACATTCCATTTATCAGACTTCTTTTCTCATATACTTAAAGATTCTTTACTGATGCTTGTGAAGAGGGTGTAAATGTGCGCCATCAAGGAGACCACCGCGCAGTTTAGATTGTGTATGACCCTGAACTCTGACCCCAATTTATTGGTTATATCTTATGCGTCGCGTGAAAGAATGATAATTATTGTATGCGGAGTGTCACGCGGGAGAATGGGACAGATCGATCTGGATTTTTGATTCTTATTAAGATCAGAAGAGGTAGAAGGAGGAGACATGAATTGCAAGTTTGCAAGCTGCGGGTATATTATATCTATAAACACGATCTTCTGATGAATAGCTGCATATAAACATCTGGGTAAAATGTAGGATTTATTGAGAGTGGAGGAAAAGTCAGTGAATTCAGAGTTGTGGATAAATCAAAATTGACTAAAGAAACATCACGAATAAGTAAATATATAAGTAGAACCTGCACAAGTTGAGGCAATAATATAATTAATATGGATATAATGCACTCTTCTGAATGAGACATATTACAATTAAATGCTAAGGTGAAGGATGACCATTGGCCTTAGATCTTAGATGCAGTCTTGAATTAGCATCCCATATCCAAGAATGTTCCGAAGCCAATGTGGGAAGGTGTGATTTGCACCATACCGTAACTAGCATCAGTAGAGGAATGCGGAGGTGACGCAACTAGTTTCACCGATACAAACTCCGAGAATGGTGGACCGATGCATTCTCGTACGACAATAGGCTAGAACAAAGTTGAATTTGCATAAATAATTCCTCATTGCATTGCCTGTAAACATTCATGCTCGTATTCATGTCAGTGTCTTTTTATCAACACCAGGTCATAACTCCTGTAGTATAAAGTCGATCTTAATCTTAATAATTCTTGAATGATGCAATAAAGCTCTGGGGTTTAGATTGTTAAGTTTTCTTCAACTGAATAATTTATCTGAGAAAATCTTTGTAGTCACTGCAGGTCGTCCTCTATTCACCTATTTTTAATTTCTTCACCTATATTATTTTGGGAATTTGTCTTAAAAAAAAGTCTCTTCAAATTCTTTAAAATCTCTAAATCTCCACAGTATGAGTGCACTAGCACGATTATAAACAACCTGATGTCGTTAAACTCCTTCCTGCGAAATCTATTAGAGTCAAAAGCCTAGCTATGCTTCTCGGTATTGCGCGTGGAGAGTTTGATTGGAGAGAACTAGGGTCGAATCGGATGAGAGAAGACGAAAACAACCGTTGACTCTTATGCAACTAACATAAGTGCGACTATGCGCATTTGCGCAATGATTCCAATCAAGTCTACACTCTGGATCCCTACCCTGCTAAGAAATTCTCGGAATGCTCTTTGTGTTGCGTGCTTCGGTCCTGCAATTCCTCCGACCTTGATTCAAACTCGTCGACTTCACATGCGAGTATATGACCTGTACTTGAGACCTATAGAAGGGCTTCTTTTATGTTGGGTTTGTCCCAAGATCATAAACACCCACTCGCTTCTGCCTTTGAAACCGACCTCATCTAGTCTTTGTTTCGAGATTACTTAAGCATATCGAAGGACAAGGAGGCGTAAGGATACTGAAATTGAGGACTAAAATCAACCTTTCTCCCCGATGTATGTTCATTATTTCTTTTATTTAATTGACGAAATAATCCCTGAAACATTAAAGAAACTCATGGCAATACTTACTCTACTGATGCTATATAATTTCGAAGAATTAATATATGTTGGACGCCAGATTATTTTATTATGATCACAAATAAAATTGCAGAGATTCTCAATTTTAAGCTAATGCATGTTATCACACCTGCTTAGATTCTTCATTCAGGATAAGATAAACTACGTCAAAGTATATATTGTATATAATACCAGGATCTTCTAAAACCGGGTTAGGCAGAAAGCCGCGCCTGCCAGTTATTGCAAACGAGATGCATAAAGATGTCTCACAATAAAATTTAAAGCCGATTAACTGCACACAATTTCCTTAAGGTACCTACTCAGTCTATAAACAAACCCATCCCACCTTAACTATGTGCTAACAGCCGTTGTTGAACGCCTAGACTTGTCTAGACTAGTTGCGTTCTCAAGTCTGACCAAGATCTTCTTCTTCTACTTGTTTCCAGACCTATCCTACAGAGACATTCTCTACTTGTTATCCACTCCACATCACAATTTCCCCCCGTGAAGAAATGTTTGAATGAGGCAAGATTTCAGTGGCATATTATGTCTGATCAATTACGGCACTCTTGATTCGATTAGCGGATTAGAACAAAAGTCTTCAAAATGAAGATTTAAAAAAATGAACTGAAACCTCATTTTTTCCGTGGCGCAAAAGTCTTCGAATAATGGAAAAAGTTGAAAATCGCGTCATGTCTAATTAATTGCATCATTCTAACAATGGCGTTAGCGCGTGTGATTAGCATGAAACCCTCTGAAATCGAATAAGCTTAAACGGGAAGGATGACATGGAAAATTGACTCATCAATTGCATGGCCCTAAACGAGAATTATCATGGTACAAAAGCGTGACTTGTTGAGGGCACTCGTGCATACAAATACCTATGCGTATTCCATATGACACACACACACACACACACACAAGAAACTATAGTGAGCGCAACTAGAGTTGCATAATCGGTGCACTCCCTGCACACAGTTAGGGTTAGCTAACCCATATATGCAGCGTAAGTGTCGATGTCGGCCGGTCGGCAGGACGTAATAGAGGCGAGCATACATGCTCGATTTTATAATGTGTTGGAGTGTTAAACTCGAAAATGGCGATGAAGGGACGAAGATGCCCAGTAAAAGTTGTGGAATGGGAAATGGAACGAGTGTAACTTCATAGGGAGGTTGATTCAGGAATAAGGTGCGATGAGGCGTTGAGGGGTTTTGGTAAGAGGTATAAGGATTGAGGAAGAAGAGAGGAACAGCAGAGGGGAAAATGGAGGTTAGTACCATTGGAGCAGTGGCCGGTGACCTTGTATATGTTCTCTGTATGTACGCTGAGTGCGTCTGGGCCGATGCGCCGGACGCCACGCCAGTCGCGCCGCGCCGCATCGGGTGAACTTCATCCGACTCGAGTCGAGTCGAGTCGAGTCGAATCGAGTCGAGTGTTCTCCACCATTCCCCTAATTCCCCGCTTTTAGCTCGCGTAGTCGTGGTGAAGGTCCGACGAGTATATCGCTGCATATTTATAAATATCCTCTCCCTCGCCTACCCCTACCTGCCCCTGCCTCCCCCATTCCTCGACCATATTTCGCATGCTTCTCTTTTTCTTGCACTCCAACTTCAGATCAAGAGAAGGATATAACGCTCGCGCCAGAGACCCGTGTATCTCAGGGTTAGGAGCCCAGCAAGGTCCCCAAAGATGAATCGAGACGACTGCACTTTCGAATCCAGTCAACTGTCTCGGGTTAAGGCCACAAGAATCGCAATCTCGAAATCGTAACAAAGAAAACGCTCATTCTTGGAGACACACTCTCTTAATCTGAATCAGCGATAAGTATACCACTAATTCCAATCAGCGAATATACGCTGATGAATCAGCGAAATTTCACTGATTCATCAGCGCATATTCGCTGATTCAGATTAAGAGAGCACTCGAGCCGGGTAGCATCTCATTATTAAATTGCTGGCTGCGGGAACGTGGGGTGGGAAAAAGCTCTTTTTTCATGATTTCATTCACTGAAAATCCACTGAGAATCAACGTGAAAAGTCAGTGAAATTTTCAATAATCGGCACTAAACTACAGAAAATTTCACTGGTTTTTCATTGATTTAAATTGAGAGAAAAAAGTCACAGAGAATCAGTGAAGTTTCATTGATTTTTGACTGATTCAAGAAGTAGATTCAAGAGAGAGAGTAGAAAGGAGATGGAATCAGGAGTTTGGTATAAGTTTTTAGCTACTGCGAAGAAAAACAATCATCTCGGATTGGGCCTTGGTATATATGCGAGATCAGACCTGCTTTTATAACACTGTCAATTCTAAGTGATATACTTCGCTTTTTTACCAGAGAATGGAAAAGGAAATGTAATAATTGTATTAATCAGTTGTTTCCAGCAGACAAAAGCAGCGAGCGGCCTTTAAGTTTCAATGATCTCGTCACTGATCTCGAGGTCGTGTGAGAAATAAATCCCTGCTGCGCAATTATAAAGCATGCATTTTGGTGGTTCACCATTACACGACCGTCATTTATTGGCACGGACAAAGTGCCGTCATTGCCACGGGCGGATGAGAACGCGTCGGAATTCTAGGAATTCCGTCTAGTTCATATTCATTAGCAACGATTATTTATACAGAGCTGTTGGAGCTGGTCAAAATTGCTCTGAGCGGTTTTGATGGTCCTTTATATAGGGGATTCAAGAGATGGATGTTTTTTTTTCATCAGAGTTTTGCATTTATGCCTAAAAGTTAGGGGCCAGCGGCATTTGGCACCATGGATGATGATTTCTTGTAAATGTCCATTTGTCCATTGTCGTATTCCAGCACTGCAGACATGTTAATCAATTTCTTACGATTTTACCAAATTCATCCGATTCAATTGCAAAATGACTCAACTTAATTTCGCAAGTTATCGCATCACAAACTTTTCATCCGGAATGAGTAATAATTATTAGCAGCAATGAAATGGATGAAATCGTGTCGTCGGTATGTCATATCGCTCTACCGTTGTTCACCGGATGCTTGCATTGTTTCGCAAACTTCTTTCTCTGCGGCGCGCGATTGTCTCTTCGATGCATTGCCTCGCTTTTTACGATTCTTCTTTGAGACTGCATTTTTACTTTGATGCAATGCCTTGCATGAAATGTGTGAGGCCGGCGATGTCGCGCGACGCGTCAACGGACGCGATGTACTTTCGGCAAAGGATCGAGAGCCGGGACGTCCGAGCAACATTCTCCGGATGTGAGATCACCGACTTCGTAAAATCTTTCGTTTCGTTTTAGCTCTGCATCTCTGCAGACTTGCAACGAGGTGCAATATTCTTTGTTACAAAGAAAATGGGGCTGAAAGGTACGTCTTGCGAAAAACTAATTGGCTGGAGGATGCGATTGCGATAATCATACGATGATTAAAATCGCTAGATCTGTAAAAATCTGCCCCTTAATCTGGCTAGGCTAGAAACAAAATCTCTCTCCATGACAAGAACTTATGGTCTTGATGAAAATTTTGCCCGAAAATAATTCAAGCGTGCAAGCAATGCACGTACCGTCTAAACTATTTTTATCGTGCGTGATGGCGCCACTCGACTAATGATTCCAAAAAATTCAAAAAATTTCGGATTTGATCGCAATGAATTTTATTTCACTGTGAAACTTTCGTCAGGATAACCATTTTTGCCCTTAAGTACAAAATGGCTTCACTAAACTTGGTGAAAATTTATAACGCGTATATACCTATAAATTTGCAATTTATAAGCTCCCTCTGCTTTCCGCTTAGACGGATTCATCCGGTCGGGTCGGGTCGGTGGACGGATGCGTTGAATTCCTCGAAGCGCCAGAGACTGTCATGTCAGCTAGCCAGACTATAGCTCGCTATAAGCTACCAAACGAGGGTCATCGCGGTAGCATGCATTACACACAAAGGATCAACAGCGATGGTAGCAAGCGACGCGGCCGCGGCTGCGGCGACATGACGTGCGCCATCCACAGATCGGTTGCATCGCAGCGCGTTTCGCGCGTTATTCGTGGCGCGACATTGCATAACCCGCCGATGACCGCCGTCCATCGCTCGCTCCTTTCTTTGTCTCTCCTTCGCTCGTTTTTATTTTTCATTTACATATCTTTTTCTTTTTTTACAATTATTCCCGAGCTAGCTACTCGCGCGCCTCTTTGTCAAAGACTGTACAGTGTACATGCATGTGTAATATACATAGTGCAGATATAGATATATGAAGTCAAAGACAAGAGAGTTCTTGACAGGGCCTAACTGGAGATCCAACACCACGCATTGTGGTGAACAGACTACTCGATCCCCACCCAATGAAGAGGGGCGGCTATCCCCACTCTTAATATCTTTCGACCGAATGTTGAATTTGTCCTGCATTAGGGGGCATCGGGACATTACCCGCGTGACCTTGGATGGTGCCGATCACGACGCCTGGCGCTGTTTGTGCAACGCACGCGAGCATTGCACCTTGCTTTATCGCATAAGCTCTGGCCGTGCTAAAAATCCTCCTCCTTCTCCTCCTATCCCTGAACTAACCACGGACTGGGCTATTCTTTTCTCCGTCCCACGAACTCTGCGGCACTTCGAGAGCCCCATCGCTCACCCACGCACGATTTTTATTGAACAAACTTATATGATTATGATTCCAGAAACTAGCGGCGTTTATTATTGATTAAATTAGATCGGACTTCATCATCTAGTTAGAGAGAAATTATGATTCAAATTGAAATGCTTGGATTACGTATTATGAAGTGGGTCAGTTTGCGAGATTTACTGTTTATTTGTGCTGAGGGTTTCTGCATGGTTTCACTTTAGGCGTGACGGTACACCATGGAATATTAAGTACACTGAGGAATCATTCACAGAATACATAATATAACAGTAAAAATTTAAGTTTTATTTTGAATCAGAACTATGTGGATATAAAGTATTCTAAAAGAAAATTGAATAACTACTTATTCTTTTATTTGAACGATTGAATTCTCTCATCAGTGTAGCTATACAATATAAAAAAGAGAAGAAAGGCCAAATGCCTTTAAGTTTACATTACTGATAATAAACATGGACATTTATCTTGCACAAAATACTATGTACATATATATCTCGTGTGTATCACCAATATAGTATAACGTCATAAAAAATGATACAAGTAAGGCTAAAATAAAAGACTACATCAAACACGAGCACGTTATACATATTATACTGATGAATAAGAATTATAATGTATTAAATATTATTATACCCAATAAATTATGCAATTATAATAATTTTTCCATCATGAATAATTGCACGACGCGGTTATATAATGACTATAATCTTAATGTTAATTAATGTTAACTTCTCTTTCTCTCTTTCAGTCCTATTAATTTGGTTGTCACTTTTTTGGAAGTTCCAAGAAATTCACCGGAAATACATGTACATATCTGCGATCAAATTCATCCCAGTATGTTAGTGCGGTTCCTTCATTGACGTCAAATGCGAGCGTTAATGTCGTAGAAGGTTAACAATTAACTCTGATACATATATTATTATACTTATTCTAAGAGAGGCATAAGATTCTGGAAAACTAACACAGAAAAAAATCAATATAAATGTGCAACTCACTCACTATCTGACTCTCTTAACAACATTTTTGCTGACTTACACTGAATATAAAATAGTCATCTTTGTACACAAAAGAAACTGACCAATTCTAAAAGTCATTCAGTTCTTTATCCCCAACACCATCACGTCGCAATTTAACAATGTAAACAACGATTTTGGCAAAGAGATATAACAATGGATGAGCAGATTGTCCCTCAAAAGAATATCGTGGAACGGATGTCGCATTTGGCTCAGGTTTATATATCATTATATATATATATATGTATTTCATGTGTAATTTTCCGGTTTTCTTATATCGATTCATCATTCTGATATAAACATTGAAATTTATGAAAAGGTATGCAAATTAATTATTTATTCCTATTGTATTAATAATACTAATACTGCACATTATACAAACACAAATGGTATGTAGGTCTCTTGTGATTTAGCGTCATCTTTAAAAAATATCCATATAATGCTTTATCCATTATCTAGACACTCCCATTTATTTGCCAATCAGACACTGTGTAGTTGATAAAGCTCAAATATAAAATATCAGTATGAGTTGATTAATCATTTCCATTTCACTGATTCTATCTTATTTATATATATGTATATATATATATCAGAGGAGTCATGCATTGGGGAATTATCTATAGATATACAAATTGTTTATTATGAAATGCAATAATATTCTGATAAATTGATCTCAAGGATAACAAAACCACGAATGGATTCTGGACGCGTCATCGGAATATAGAGTTGTTGATCGGAAATGTGCAGTGAAAATAATAATGAAGTTAGCATTGCGCAATACAGACGTGTTAACTCTTATAAATGTACTCCTGGTGTTAATTTATACTTTAGGTATTTATTAATTTATATTATTCTGAAATCAACATCTCTACTTTCATCTCAAAGCAACTTTTATAATATAATAAAAATAATTAAAGTAAAAGACCTGCATGATTTTAAATTATGCTACTCTACATATAAGATTTCGAAGGTAAATGCGTTCAAAGTGTATAACTATATAGAAAAAACAAAACGCACTTTGAATTTCAGGAAAAATAAATACATTTAAAACTTGTTGCGTCATAGAACTTTCAGAAATGATAAAAGTTACCTTGAATCTCTTTTTAAAAAAAACTCTCCTACATCGCAAATTTTAAATTTTCCTTGTTATTTTATGGTTTAATTTTACGTGATAAAATTATGAGAACAAATCATAAATCTGCTTGTACTTAATGAGAATTTGCATTCAAAAATGTGTTGATAGAAGCACAACTCATTCAGTCATAAAAATTTTTATAACGTAATTACTTAAATTTATCAATGCCTACCTCAAGGAATTAGGTAAGAGAATAAAAAAATCCTTATAGTCGAAATTCAAAAGTCATTTTTAATTTATCGTTATATTTCTTAATGTTTAAATTTTAGCATGTGAGCCATCTTGCGTGACTCTAATTTTAAATATTTGCCTTTCAGCTAGAACCTCAATGGAATTAAAAATTTTTTACTACTGCAGTTTAATAATTTTAATTTATAAATTGATAAACTTTAATTACTAATTGTTTAAATTACCTATTTTAATTCCGAATAAAAAGATTCGCGAATTTAGAAGTGCGAATCTATTAATTACTACAATGAGTTTTATTACAGCAACACCAGCAATACACTTATTATTATATTATCGCTGACTTGTACAAGTTATGTGATTAATCAGAATGCTTATAACTTGGCTCGTTATTAGTTATCTTTCTTTCTGTTGTCAAGAGGATAACATTCCACTCTCTAGCCATGCTTATATGACCTATGTTCCTCGAGTTATTTTTGCCGGGACAATCCGGTGATGCGTTCCTGAACGAGCGACGACCTCAATGAAAACATTAGCAGCTTTTCTGCAACCCTCAACTTCTTCAAAGATCTGATTCTTTATTCCACAGCTTTCAAAATGACTTATTCGCAGTATCAGTGTGTAATGCACTATACACTGAAAATAAATTGTCCTCTGCAATTCTGAAAATTACAAACAAGTTCAAATTTCAAGATGGGAATTTTAAGTAATTTTACTAAATACAATTAGTTGTCATGGTGACAAAGACTAATCTTAGTTAGTTTTCGTGAAATCGTGAAATCATCACGGGACTATTCCAAATTTATAAGATGACTCGCAAATATGAAATAATCCTCCTCGAGATTCTGCAGAATTGCTTCCCGCATCATCAAATTCCAGCGTGAATCTCATCAGGAAACTCCTTTTAACAGTGTGCAGATTTTTATAATAACATATTAGGTATATAAATCGCTAGGGGAAAGGAATATGACAAAAAAAAAGAAATGATCGCACTTCTTCCCCGAAATATGCCGGATTACACATCAGTATCACTTAAATTCCAGCTATACTTTAAATCCGCGTGATACTGAAAGACAAAATAATAAGTACTTGTAACATTTTCTGGGCGAATCTTGGACTTCTAAATTGATCTTATACGCAATAGTTTGAGAAGCGAAACTATCTTATTTAAATAACCAATCCCTGAAGAAAATTATGAGGCGAGGTAGAAGCTCTGGGAGCACTTGACGTGACCTTGCTTTGTCACTGACCTGTCCTAGGCAGCCAGCGACTGCTCTGGTGGCCATAGCAACTCCAACACATTCTCAGAAACAAGTAATTCACTACTCGTCCCCTCATATTCTCACACAAATTCGCTTCTTCACGTGACTTTAACATATATCTCTTCGTATAGACTCACACATGGCCATTTACCCACCCACATGCAAAAGTCAATTTCCCGCCGAACTTTTGCCGACCGACCGGTGCAATGGCACCTTAAATTTCGACATTCAGAAATAGCTTATAGCAGACAGTCGCGTCGCCTCAGAAACAAAGCGAATGCGTGCGTCTCTATAGTCTTAGGCGAGAGCAGTTGTTGTTTGACGTTTGCCTCTTCTCGTCAGCACCATACTAGAGCAGCGGATGTCGACTGCAATTCGTTGATGACATCGCAATTCGCTTACCATTTCTATAATATTATTCCATCGTTTCATAAACATCCTCGCATATTCTTCATATTTAAACTAAATGAAATAATTTAATTGTAAATTATTGTAAAGGGAAATCATTGTAAATTTTTATCAGCAAATTGAACGAGTTTATAATCTCTGCTTTTCGGATAAGTCATTAAATTTCATGAAGAACTATTTGCCGAGATTTAATTAAACGTAAAGTGAAACTATATTAAACTTTATCCTTGATTTACAAGAAATCTCCCAAAGAAATAAGGCGGGTAGCAATTATTGCAGTTAAACTGCACAGAGCATATTATAGTTTAATGAGCCCTGATCAAGGTATTGCAATAACATGCACCTGCTCCTCAAGTTCGAACGAGCTATCTCGTCATTATCAAGTGAAGTAGGCATATTATGGTAAGACTTTATTAGTTCATTCCATATCACCATGATGTGCATAATTTAATATACATAGTAAAAAAACTAAATAGTTTACGAACACACATAAGAAATATATTTATCCAATTAGTTATTTTATCTTAGGGTGAATAAATATCATGAGTTAAACTGCTATACTTAAATTTAATATTCACCGAGTTTTAGAAGTCATGATGTCAGAGGTCAATTTGTAAGACAGTGTAATTGTGCATTTTTTGCGAAAATCACTTATAATATCGTCAATATTCACTTGATGTACAATATTTTCAATGTACAATATTGACAATCATCCATTCATGCCAGTGTTGAAGTAGTAATGGACAGGCATAGTAAGACGGCGAGTTAAAATTTAATTACAAGCCTATACAAAAGCAAGGGAAGATTTTTTTTAGTTTTTTATATGTGATTGGATAAAATCAGACAATTATTTCGACTTTAAATGCGGATCATTGAGAATTGAAAGTTGTAAGACAAAATTGTAAATACTAAGAAACTCTATAGTATAAGTAGTAATTGTATGAAATAGTGAAAAAAAGTAGAAAAAGTCTATATTTTTGAAGTATCAGCCAAAGTTCCTCATGAAGTTAAAGAGTTTCATCAAGTCAACAAATGCGGCACAATGTCGGCAAAAGTTCGACCGGACGTAAACCTTATTTAGAGAGGGGCAAGAGTAAAAGTCCTGGGGTCATTGACAACTGACGGATTTACGATCCGAGCCTCAGCTTTTCACTGTGAAATCTTTCCAGTGTCATAACGATCGCGATGGTTCTGGAAACTTCAAGAACGAGAGTAAATAAATTGCTTAAAACATATTTGGTAAAATTACAGAGTTTAATTCCCACTAACTAGAATTTTGTGCCGCGGAAATTAGGGATATAAAAAGTAGAGAACCTTTCTTTAAATACATTAATAATCAACTGCAAAATTTGAGATGACCTCATTGGCACATTCACGTATTACTTGCCCCCTGGACCGTAAATCCATCTTATCCTATTATAAAAAGTATAGGTAAAACGCAAACGTCGGCAATATTACAAGCGAAATCGCAAGTGCAATTTCCCGGAAAGCAATTTGCTTTTATTTAAAAAAAAAAAGGATTT
Source organism: Synergus japonicus (assembly GCA_900474275.1). Lineage (NCBI taxonomy): Eukaryota > Metazoa > Arthropoda > Insecta > Hymenoptera > Cynipidae > Synergus > Synergus japonicus. Next base: position 68,822 of record UCOH01009920.1, read on the forward strand.
GCCCGTATATAATATGAAATCATCGATAGAAATAAAACATCGAGAGTCGAGGTTGTCTTATTTGTAATAATTACATGCTGGAAATCGAATAAGAAACTCTCACTCGACACCATAACTTCATCCTTTCACCACTTCTGGTTACCTATTCCTCTTGTTGTCACTTCTCCCACCGTCGCATCGCTATTCTTTTGACGTCAAGCCTTTCCCGAGACTCCGAGGTTCAAGATTGTCATTGTCAATGCCGAACACCGCAGAGCCAGGGCAATGAACTACTTTCGAGACTCGTTAAAAAATTTTCTAATCTCCAAATCTGGGTCAAAGTTGACTGTCGGGCATTACGATATTTACTTTAGATTGTTTTTTTAAATGAATTTATTAAAGAGATTTCGTGGAATTTATAAAGATATTAACAATTTTTTAAGTGAATTCAATAGATTAAAAAAAATTCTGAAATAAAATTTCAAAAGAATGAAATTCTTTAAATATTCCTGAATAGATGAGTTTTATTTAACATTTGCTGTTCCCGTGTGTCTTCCTTGTCTTAAAAATTACGACACACAAATGAACTCAAATGAAAATATCAAATTGAAAGTAGAGTGTCTTCTAGATAATAACACCTCCCTCCAAATAATTTAATCCGAAGAAACGACTTCCGGTTTCGTATGTCCCGCAGATAGTCTCCATGACATAACATTAACATCACGAATGAGTAGCGAATTGCGCTCACCTTTCATCGCATTTTCATTGGGAAATATTATTATGACACTAATTTGGGATGTGCTTCCAAAAAGATTAATTTCCTTTACCATGATTTCATTTTACCCTTTCCCTTTACCGCATTTCCATTTACAATATTTTTTCCTTTACACTGATTTTCTTATGGAATAATTTCTCTTTACAATTAGAAGAGTAACGCGGTTAATGTTTTTTTTAAATAAAAATCTATGTACCTTACTTATACATTATATATACAGAAGATGTATTCATTGTATAACACAGGAATAATACGCAGTTCCAAGGAAATGGAAGGATTGACGTTTTCGGAAGTTTATCCAAGAAAAGGTTGAGTGAGAAAGAAAATGATACAAAGAATGGTTATGAAAGGGGCGAAAGAAGCATCAGGAGAGAAGGAAAGCGATGTAGGTTGCTCTCTATAGTGGCGGTTGCGCGGCGGCCAGTGTGAGTGGCCTTGCTTTCTGCGACCCACTTTCCTACCCGGTACCACAGCAGTACCAGCAATGAAACTCACCGCGAGCAACACCTTCTTGCAAAAAAGATGCGGAATCACACCCACATGCAAACATCTCGTTCTCGTCAATTTCAAGTACATCGTGCAGCAATCATACAGGTGATGCACGTACGCGTCAAAAGATAAAAAGAGGAGAGAAAGAGAAGCAAGATGTGTAAAGAGTATAGGGAAATAAGAAACGATGAGAGGTCAAGGACCATCTACCACTAGCATGTTATACCAAAATTTTCGGAACGCTATAATTATGCGTACGGCACAGAAACCCAGACCCGACCGACCCTCCAGCAATTGAAAGACCTCGAAATTATTATGTAATATATCGACATGCAAAAACATCTAACGCTCGCTTAGTAAACTTTATCTCGCACTAATAAATATTACATACATTTTGTATAATGCTGTCCATGTAGTTTTAAAGCATGAATGTGGTATCGAGAATAAAACGAGAATCTCGATTAAAATATAAGCATTCACTATAAGTCAGTATATTAGCTCTTTTGATTGATTACTTGGTTATTTTAATTATAAACCAAATATACCGGAGATAAAATTAATTTCAAAAGCAGAATTCACCACCGACAGTGGAAATAGAACAGAGAGTGGCTAAAATTAAAAAACAATTGCGGTTATGTGGGAATGACAACTCGTTGAAACCTATTACAAGTTAGCCTGCAAGTAATAAATAATTACACGTGATTTAAGTCGTTCCCCGTGCGGAAACTGTTCTGCTTAGCTAATTTTAAATGTTCGGTTCTTTTCCTGTAGAGGCTCCACGTATTTTAAAATTCCTTTAAAATAACTTGAAATCTCTTAAAAAGGATTCATAAATTCAAAATCTCTAAACTATTTTGATTTTTTTTTTAATTCCTTAAAATCACTTGGAAAGTAGGTCAAACTAATCTTAATCCTTATAGCAAAAGGTGTACAAAAATGAGAAATTTATAATCGCGCGCCAGAGCGATTAATTAATTTAGTTTCTAGTTTTGTAAAAGTTCGTTTTTCTGATGCTTCTTATTAAAAATCCTGTAATTAATGAAAAAAACTTTTTCTAAAAATCTTTGCACGCGCGATGCTTTCTTGAATGATATTTGGTTAAATCAACCAAAATATTTGGTATAATATTATAAACCTAACTTTATTAACCAAAAAATTTGGTTGACCATATATGTATAGCAATGCATTTATTTAGTAGATTCAACCATATTTTTGTTGAATTAGTATGGCTTCAGATTTCGAAGTGACTAAAATCTATTTTCGATATAATCGCAACCTCTTTTTTATGATGAGATAATCATCATGACAAATTCCGGATGCGTTTAATCAACGCTAAATACCGCCCTAATCCAGACTCTAATGGGGATGTTATTGCAAGTACGTTTGCAGTGTGATACATTTGTTATATGTGTGCGTATGTCAAGTTGAGAAGATTGTAACGTATCATTCGTGTAAAATTCAACTAATATATATATATATATATATATATTGAGTATATTGCACATTTCTTTCTTATAACATACAGCCACAGGCATCAACACAAGCTAGGACATTGGCCTTCCTTGTCGGAATTCCGACTTGACGTTTATGTAACTCATTCCATCACTTTCCTACTCATAAAAAGTACTCACTCATATACATAAACCTGTGTTATACATATATGCATTCCTGATGCTTTATAAAGTACAAAATTGTGCATTTCAGATTAACTTTTCTATGAGTATACTAATTTAGGGCCACACATCAAAAGTAGGAAAAATTGACCAGGATTCTGTCAGAACCCCATAAAAAATTCTTCACGATAATATACTCAGAATGATGTTCATTATTTTATAATGCATCGGGAATTATTTGGTGAAATCATATTTCTCAATTTTTATTTCTAGCCAATTTTCTGTAACGGACTTTTAATGATTGTATAATGAGACCAGACGTAGAAAATCGCACGACTTTCATTCTCCCGTCATGAAAAGATAGATTAACCTACCTATGGAAAGATTCTAGGTCTCGGACTCTACAATGAACAAAATTGCAGAGTAGTTTGGCAGAGCGAAGCAAACGAGAGACTTTCGAATGTTCGACTGCACTTGCTGGAAACTTTCTTCGGGCCTCGAGAAAGCCAGCAGTCACTCCCTTATAAGCGCATTTCATAACTGGTTAACGTTCCGTAACGTGAGAATAATGAGCCCAGTAAGTAAACAGCATAAATGACTTTTCCACTGCTCAATCATAACTCAATTTTTTTATTATCTGGTACGTTCTCAAAAATCTGCGCTATAATAAAACTTTTTCATATTGCCTTAATATTATACTTAATATTAATATGTATATATATTATATATATACATAGAGACTCTTCAAAAATAAAGATTTTTTTCAATTTCATGGCAGGGACAACATTTAATTAGATGAAACTTAATCTCTAAATTACTCAGACGTAAGTAAAGTATTTATCAAGCTAATGTCTTTTCTCTAATAGAAATGCATTATTGTTTTTGAGAAAAATATCACCTCGCGGGGCTATGTCACGGGCCACGTTTAGATTTCATGTGTATATGTATATGTGGCATGAGTCAAAACGACGCGACGCGACGCGACGTTCCGCTTTCTTACCCTTCTGGGGCAGCCCCTATATTAGCTCCTGATCCTGTTACAATTTCCAGCGCAATGCAGCCGGAGCTAGGGGAAAAAGTCTTACCCAAAGTCAGCCCATGTGAAAATTGTCCAGTTTAGCCATTTTTAAATGTTGGCCCTCTATAGGCGCCCTATTTTAAGTTTTTCTATAAGCCCAGCTGGGTTCTAGCAGGGTGTATAAGAAGGCTCACTGCAGAGGTAAATAACTGTCGAATTCGAATGCCTAGATGTCAGATTCAATTGAAAGTATTAATATCCCTATATATAACTTTCAAGCAATCGGATCCAATCCAATATCAGATCCCATCGTACATTTTTCTCATATTTTTCTCGTCAAAGGAGCTTCCTAGAAAACACGCATTAACCTACGTCAATGCGACATATGTAATCGTATCTGATTCTCAGTTTTGCTTCCGTGATGTAGGATTTTTACGTAAATTCTCCCCTAGTGCATGCATTATTATGACTCAGAGCCGGTAAATTGTCTATGCGGCGGCGGCGACACGACACACGCATCTCGAAAGACTTATTGTAAAAGAGTCTACCGCACAGCATGCACACACGTATATAATTTACAAATGTAAAATGTATATTCTATATACTCTATACAGACTCTACTACACGTAACCCGTATGATGCATTCAAGGCTACTCGTCTCGTCGATAGTTTTGTTGAGGAAGGTTATGGAGAAAAGTTGTTACATGACGTAAGCAATATAGTCACAACGGAAAAAGGGGGAGTCGGTATCCTGCTGCTGAGGTTCGAAGGAGTCGAGCTATATAGGGAAAGGTACATACAGAAAAAATAAGGGTGACCGTGCGTACTAATCAGCATGCATATTTTACTTTTGCATACATTTTGTAAAAGAATACAATATGTAATATGTAATTAGAATTTTATTGAGGCTTTTAATTTCATTGCGTTTTGATGAAATATACAATAAAAAGAGAAAACAATAGAGTTTCAAAGTCCTCATGCACTTTTCATAAAGTTTCCGTCATAATTCTAGGTATACGAATTTCAAAAGTGCATAAAAATTAATCGTGAGAATGATTTAGTCGTTAATCGATTGAAAAGCAGTGTGTGGTCACGCGTATGTAATCGGAGGAAGTCGATCGTTGAACCTTGATTCCATGCAACTTAAGCGAGGTGTGTTCATACATACGATCGAAAGAAATTTTGTCGACACGACACAAGTTACATACACGTATTGCTGTTGCAATCATCGTTCATCGACCCTAAGCACCTATCTGTCAAGACGAAAGAACAACAGATCCCGCGGCATATTATGCACTCTTCCTCGAAGACAGTTTGTGCATATTAACTGCGCATGTGCATATCGTGATATGTCTACGTGTCGTTTATTAGCTTGGCTGGCTAATTTTGTTTTTTTTATACCTCGAAAGTTGAGACTAAACAAGATCGCTATTGGATAAATATCCAAATGAGAATGCAGTTATAATACATTGATAGTTAAAAGATAAGAAGAATAAACAAATAATATAATACATAATGATAATCTTATAGTAATTACGTTTGGCCGGTCGCATCGCTGCAGTAGCATCAAATTTATTGCTGGTTTGCACAAACCTAACTTGAAAATATTCTAAAATCTGTTAAAAAAAACTATGAAAGTGTTGTGACAAAAGTAAATATTTATATACAAAAGGTTTAAAATTATTGATCTTTAAATCACAATTCTTTAATGAAGAGTGAGATAAATGCATAACATCTTCATCAAATCAAGGTCAAGTGATGAGAGGAAGATACATATATTTTCTGCCTGCATGCAAGCGCGAGGCAAGAAAGCACGTACCTTTATTCATAGGTTTAGAGGAGAGAGTACCCCGTGCAGAAATTTCTATCTTCTATATATGTATAGGTTTTATACGCGGGTAACAAAAGAGGTCAATAAGATCTTGAAAAATGAATATAAGGAGTGATCCTCATCTTAAGTCGTAAATTATTCTTATAGAACACATGATTTAAGCCATTTACAAAACGACATTGAATAATGTGAGAATTACACGTTTATTGCACGTCTATATGCGACTATGGGCATTTTATAATTAGACATAAGTATACATCAATGTCGTATAAATCAAGGGAAAGTCGGTGAGATTGTGTTCGCAGATTATAGAAATGGCGCATACAATTTGCTCCTGTTAGTTAATAACTCCATAGACGTCACTGTTTGTTGGTTTTACGGTCCTTTTGCGAATGAATGGAATATGTCGACACGTGTTATTGCACATGAAAGCGCAACAAAACTCAGCTGTCATGTATCTTCATTGTAAAAAATTAACATTTCCGAGTGCTCTATATTATACATAATCGCTTTTTGTGCCTCGATCGTTATGCTCCCTTGAAAATTTAGATCCCTAAAATTAACTTTTTATTCGGCGAGAAGAAAAATAAGATTAACGAAACTGTTATTATTTATCCTTTTCGGTATAAATTCATTTGAATTAAACCAGGAATTGATTGTTTAGAAAATTAAAATTAAAAAACAGAGGCTTCTATTTTTTTCAGCTTCTATATTTAAATAATTCACCTGGCAAAGTGTAGAATTTATGGTCTCTATACAGAAATTGTAATGGGATTTTCCTCTGAGAGAATCGTGATCGTAAATCTCACTGCTGGCAAAAACGGGAACAACAAAAATGTTTTAAGCGACTAGAAAGTTTCTTATAAATAGACGTTATAGAAAATCTGTATGCTTCAATAAGATGAATAATTTTCTACAATTTTTAGATATACGTATATATATATATAAATATGCACAATATATTTGAGCAAATAAGAGTCATTAATAAAACTAAGTGCTAATAAGTTTAGGACTCGCCAAGATCATCATTAGCATGCCCATTATCAGTTTAGTAAAATGTTATATTGCCTATTATAGTTAAATAAGGGTCGTGTGGTCAACTTTCTCCTTCGACCTCCTCTTCCGCCATCGCGTGACTACAACCTATTACCGTCGAACAGTAATAGTTACCTCTTGATTATGCGAGTGACAGCATCGACTCGATCGAGGTGTCTAGATATACGATTTTACGTGTGCTATCTTATTATTAAGGCACGTCAATATAAACGTTTAGCCAAATGCAGATGTACACCTTATTTTCATTCAGCACTCACGGCAAAAAGAACACGTTTTGGACCCGGTAGACAAAAATATAACGACAATAACGATAATAATTATCGTCATTTATAATAGCGATAACTCACGACTTTTGGCGCACCATATCTTTTCATGACAATTTATCTGATGCGAGAAGAGATAGTTACGTGCAATTTCTATTAAATATATATTATCAGCGGAATATATGGTACTTCCTATATTAGTTATTAGGAAACGACGGTTTTTTCAAATAAAATGTATAAACGAAACATATTATTTAAGTTTAATTATGTTCTCTAAATCATTTTTATATCTGAGTATCACAATTTTTATATTAAGGATTGAAGATTGATATTATAAGATCGAAGAAATGATATCAACCAAGTGTGTATCGTAAAACTACAGATTTGGAATCTATTAACACATATGCAGTCACCGAAGATACAATCTTATCACATAGTACCTATACTGTTTTCAAAACGTTTTGATTACTTAATTTGTTTGGTACGCGAGTGTTCGTAAGATTTCGAGAAGTGTGAGATAAAAAATAAGAACTTCAAATTCATCGATTTATAAGAAAAAAACTTCTATAAAAAGTCGACCGATTGAAGATGTGAAAATTGGTGTCACGAAAAATTCCTGCGATTTCTCGAAACAGAATTATGGCTTCCTTGTGTACTTAAATTTAAAAAATCGGATGTTCCTTGGTAAGAAAAACATAGCAGCGGAATATATTAATTAAGTAGCGTAAGGTAAACGTACTATCGGACATTCAGAACCCGGGTTCACTGGCTACTTTCTCCGTCCTCAATATTATCATAGATCGCAAATCATAATAACTCACTAACTCCCACCAAAAGTAGCATTCCACGCATTTTGGACACCTCTTTCATACTACGGAGAATACCGTCAATATAATTAGAGGTCAGTGAACAGAGAAAAAATGTGTCATCACATCGCATTGACTCATATAAACGTAAAGAAAGGAAAGATATTTTTAATAACGGAATAGAAGAGACAGTAAACGAAAGTATACAACCGTAACCATGCACCCTTAAAACAACAAACAATTTTCAATATATTTTATTCAAAATTGTTATCCATATAACTTGATTTAGGAAGTATATGATCCATGTGTTTTAAATGCGCAACTGCATGGTTCTGGAAAGCCTCGTGCCACTAAAGACGTATATTTAGCGAATTAAAGACAAGTGCCAATCAATTTTGCAGCTTTACATACGCATGTGTAACTTGAGCATCATCTACAACGTCAACAAAAGTGAGTACACGTCTTCATTTGAAATTACTCTGGCCAATTTTAAAATTAACCACGATGCATGTCACTTGTGAATATGTATAAAGTGTAATTTGTTATTCCTGGCACTATTTTTTGCGTATTGTCTCATCTACAGAAATATATATCGTATTAGCAGGGTATAAGTTAGGGAGAGATGGAACATAGTTTTTTTTTTTTTTTTTTGATCGGCTCGTATTTTATGACGGTGGCTTATCCACGAATCAGCTGTAATGTAAGTTTCTCTTATTTAAACCTTTCACTTTGGAACCGCGATATCGATTTTTTATTTAATTAAAATTTTCATAGTATCAGAAACTAAAACTAAAGAAAGAAGCAGAAAAAAAAATTTGAGGTGAGATGGATTTACATTTATACTGTACAATGAATAAAACTTTTCCATAAAATCTACAACTCACAATTTGAAGTATAAACATCCATGTATGATCTATTTGCGTGACCAACGAAGTAATAATGACAAATTGAGGAAAAAAGGCATGATAAACTAACACAAGATACGCCAGATATTTGAATATCGCTTTGCGGACATCCGGGATGCATTCAGACTAGCCTCCCATATCCTATGTAGTTTGTGTCATTAACCCTGTATGCGTTGGTCGCAGCCTTGATAATATTTTAGTAGTCAACATCTCTCCGACTCGAATCCTTAATCGATCGATATGAGATATGATATTCATTTTGATAAGACACATGAGAAGATTTGGTTGATGTGTTATGCCTATGAATATCATCCAAAGATAAAATGTCAAATTGTGATCCAAAGGTGAATGAGAGTGTTGCACAATCGAAAAATAATTTAAAATTATAATTTTTCGCATATTCATTCTTATACGTATATATGTCAATTGTTTTTCCATTGTGTAACACTTCGATTCACTTTTGGTTAAAAGAAATGGATGCAAGCGCAATCGTTTGCTATTACAATATGAAATTTCCTCGAAAACGCTTGCATATTGAATTTGAAGATTCGTTTTCTATACACTAATATATATTTTCTCTCAAATTTCGCCCTCTTTCTTTGGTGACACCAATTTAAGGAGATGATGCGATTGCTCTATTTTCCAACAAGAACCGGTGCATCCCTTCCCTTTATAAGCAGGTATCGGTTTACAATGATGCGGAAATTGCCGAGGAAGCTGAAATCAGGTCGATGATGATGCTACCCAATATGCTTTGTGCAGTATCTATACATATACGTGCATTGCATTGGAATGATGCGTCGAGAAGAACATAATGAACTCTGAATTTGAAGTAAAAACGGGGCATCGAGTATAATTCCAAACTCTGCGGCGTGTCGCGCGCGTCAGTACCACTGCTCGATCCTCGTAATCCGGTACAAAAATACCAAGGAGTTAACGGTGTTCTGCCCTCGATAGCTACCATTGTGAAACTACATACATATTGTGACAGAGGATCCGTCGTATTTACCGCTTCCATCACGACATACTTTTATACCTCGTCTCGCGACTTACTTCTCCTTTTTCTCATCTTCTTATCTTTCCAGTGAACTTTCTACGCCGACCTTCCCCAGCAATCACTTTCCTTCAATCTCCACAAATTTTCCTAAAAAATTTTTCAAATCTTTTATCGGTTATACGTATTGCATTATATATGTATATAATACGTACACGGGAATAATCGCAATTTTGATCACATCTCGGTTAATTGCTGCGGTCAACAGTGTAGTGCTCCCATCGCGGGCTCCGCACACTCTCTCTACCTATACATATTGCATGCATATTATCGATATTTTTGGAAAAAGTATCGATAACTTCAACCTCCCTTCGTGATCCTAATCTGACCTCATTTCAAACTTTCGAATTTCTTTTGGTTTCGCTGGTTTCGCAGATTAAAATGTTATTAATAGCGTTAATATTAATATTCAAAAACTGACTGATTGTGGAAGGACAGGTATTCGAAGCTAGTATGTTGCATTAGGTGTATTTTTATCCCATTAATATGTCGTTTATAAATAAGGCTTTATATAATATACAGCATAATAAGAAAAAAAGAGGTCCCAATAACTTGCAGCCTCGCGATACTGTTATTCTGCGATATTCCGATTATTCGCAATTATATAAAGATTAACACGCATATACTATTTTAAAAAACTTACGTAATCGAAAAAATTGTTAGTTACCTTCAATTAATGAACGCTCTAGTTATTTTTTTTCACCACGGGACAAAAGATGTTTATAACACAGCCAGCAGATAGGCGCAAAAAAAGTTAAATGTATTCAATGGAATTTTACCTTGAAGAATCAAATGAACCGAATCAAGTTGCAGATGTGTTTGCTTATGTTTTGAATACATAATAGAATTTATTAAATTAGTTTATTCGGTAATTGTATCGAATAATCATATGTAATTATATACCATATAATAGAAATATATAAAATATCTTGTTTTTCTTCTAATGTTTCTAATTTATATTTATATGTATATTTATTATACATCATTTATATTTATAATTTGTATTAGCAGCGAGAATAAAACTTGTGCGTATGTGAATACTCGCATTCACACAAAAGGGACAAAGGCTTGGTGAACAATTGAAATTTAAGAGACAGGAAACATTTGGGGCACGAGTGCGCGTGCTGTCTTATTCTTCGGATTTTTTACACGCTTTTTCAGTGTTCAGTGTTCACCATTCACCTGGTAAATCTACTTCTCAAACAGCTATTGAATCCAATATTGGAAAGACGAAATTTCACCCCCTGACCTAAATATATCTCAATACAAATTCTTTCTCCATTTTTCACCGCATATGTTTTCTAGACCACGAGGTTCGTAACCTACTTTTTGGCAACATCACCACATATCATAAACTAATGATGATTTCATTTTATTTCTTTTCCTTATATCAATCTCATATAAATAACGTAATTCACAATATTTCTGTAAACATGCTTGCTGAATCAATGCAAGTCGCATCATTAAAATTATTATCAATGTCTATATAACAACAAGCGTGTGAGAACACCGAGGACTGAATCAGAGTTACATACATCACGAACATCATCCACTCGATTCTTCGATCGAAGATATTATATGCGAGAAATTACCACATCGTTGTCAATGCATCCCGCGTTCTGCTTAGCATTATATTGCCGCGAATAAGGGATACACTCAGCAATATTCTAGTATGTAATTATAGCCAGCCGAATCATGAGTAGTATCGATGTAATCAAAAGAATTACCACTTAACATTTTGTTATACTAATGGGAATATGTCCTTGTCTTACAAAAGTTTGACAAAGCGGAAAAAGGATATAAAATCATGCAAATCAAAACTTGACAAGCAGAGATTATTATACCGCTATGTCGCATCGTTACATGTCGCTCAGTAACCTATAACGTGTGTTATTTACCTTGTAATGTTCAAGTATGTACACGCTAAAATATGCTGATTATCAGGCAAACATCAAAACTCTTACGCAATACGTTGCGGTAGTCGCAATAACCTTGTCAATCAGAAAATGATAACGGCGATAATTTATACACATATGCAATCAACTTTATTGTACGGACTTTATATTTAAATGTAAAAAAGTTTAAATATTATTTTATGAATACAAGACCCCTAATTTGTGTTAACTTTGTTTGATCTAGAGAGTCTGTGTATAATGTATAATATGCATATATTAGCAAACGCTATTTTTATTCATGGATAATAAATGTGGTATCATGAAAAATTTTGATGACGCACGCAGGACTGGAAAAAGATGCGAAAAGGTAAAATTCTCAAAATAAGTGAAATAGATGTATAAATTCAATATAAAGTGATGAAATAGGAGAATAAATTTAAAATACATAGATGAAAAAAATGTGACTGTCATAAATATATATATATATATATTAATAGTTATTCGTTATTCCGAGATGAATCATAACGACTGACTGTGTCTGGGAGCGACAAAGAATTCGCCAGCGCATAATCGTGTGACCAGGATGATATCCTGCATCGGACAAAAGTGACCTTGAGGGCTGCGCTGATCAGGGTCGACCACGTTGGTAGGGCAAAGCCCTCAAGGCCATGGACTCATGAGCATTCAATTTACGAGTTTAAGAAAGCATTTTATATAAACTCCCTGTGGCACACAAATTCTCGAAACCTTTCAAGAAGACATAATGTAGGTCGCTTGTCCGAAAGTTCATTCTTTTCAATTAATCTTTTTAAGCACGGTAACAAAATGTACTCAATAAATGATCAGAAAAAAATATAAATATAGTTAAAAGAAACACACGAGATAGAATTCACAGCTATAGATCAATGACAAATATTATATAGCTATACTATAATAACTCTATCGTATCAAAGGAAATAATAATTATCTCATTCGAGATTTTTAAATTACCAATCAAAATTCATATCATACGATTCTCCAAGAAACAGTTTTCCACATTACATTATTATTTGCAGCATAAATAGTCCGTAAATAGCATGCGTAAGAACATACATAAGAAATATATACGTAAGTAGCTTAATTATGAAATCATAATAATTACATATAACACGTACATTTCCCGTACAAAATTATTCATTGCTTACATACATGAATAACTAAGTTATGCAAAATATGTGATTACTTATATTCAGCTCTGTACCCTGCTCGAAAATGCTGCTGGACTGCAGTAAAAAAAGAATCGTCAAATGCCTGTTTTGTACGAATGTAAATCATTTCGAAAAACTCATTCGAGAGATAATTATTTTTTGGAATACATATATACTTAGTAGCGCAATGAAATTCATTTGTTCTACACAGATTTATGCGTGTAATCTATGTCGCTCGGAGATTAAGAAACTCGTAGAACAGAAAATACGACTAGTAGAAAGTAATTTATTGCAGTGCAGTTGTGGCGGAAATGTATGTACATTTCATTGACAGTTTGTGTGCGGTACAAGATTCACATTCACGTAGAACGTGAGCACTCAGCAGTCGATGAAGACTGCTTTCTCCAAGCCAGTTTAGCTAGGATTTCCTGTCTCCTGTGTGAGGACGTGATCTTGGCGCTTTGCTTCGCGATTACGCCTTGCGTTACGTCCTCGGCACGCTCTCCATTTGTTACCGCAATTATACATAAAGATCGATATAATAGGAAAAATACCTAAATTTTTCAAAAGCATTTTTTTTAAGAGAAACCACCACTCTAAAACTCTAAAATAAAACATTTTTTTGGATTGAAGGAAAAGTAAGAGGATTAGTATTTAAAGGCGTTATTATAACCGTTATTATTTATAAGTAACTATTATTTACAAATAATACAAAATGGCAACGCTAAACCCATTCTCTTCTTCTAAATTCTTTAAATTTTGTAAAATTTCACAAAATCTTTTAAAAATCATAAAAATCCTTAAAATTCTTTGAATTCCCTAAAATTTCATCAAGTCCTTTAAAATTCCACTAAATATTTGAAATATTATACAAATCTCTTGAAATCACTATAGAAACCCAAATAATTTCAAAGAATGCCTGAAAATTCTTTATAATCCTTCAAAATTCTTGGAAAGTTTTTAAGACCTGTTAAATAAACTATAAAATCTATATATATGCAATACGACAATAATAACATAGTTAGCATAAAGGTCAATTTTTATGTTCCCTGGCAAATCTTTATTTTCCTGCAATTTCCCTGACTTCCCTGACATGTGGCCTGAACCCTGTATAAAATTAAAAAAAAAAGTAAATACATATATAGGTACTGAATTTTTCTTATGAATCGAGTTTCTCGAGATGTCCTTTTTTGGGATTGATTCCTAATGAAGTTTTTTCATCGATCTTGAGACAGCGATCTGGTTTTCCTAGTTAGCTGATGATTACGTGACGAGTTAGAAGAAAGTCAGCCAGTTCATCGACACCTTTTACCCATGATTCAACGTAGTCAATCCGCGAGTGTCAGGTAATTCCGAAGCATCTCGAAGTCCTCGCAAGCTTTTTTCCTCACATTTATTATCACTCTTTTTAAGTGAGTTTTATTTTATCAAGGCTTTGTAACGGTATCGTCTGAATCCATGAAGAAATCACTCCGTCATCGTTGTTCACGACCTAAAGAATTAACAATGCACACATTCGCCTATGTATTAGACAAATAAGAATTCGCCCCGATATAAAATAATAGCGTTATTCCAGCAATTTCCTCATGGTTTACATCACAACACGGTTAAAATCCGCAGATAATTGTAATTCTGAGAAATCAATTCCCTAAGACAACGATAAGCATTGTAAAATTTTTATTTAAAATTCTCGTATAAAATTAGACACAAAAGGCATGTGATCGAAGACGAGTGCAAAATAAGAGAAGCCGATAATGGAATTGCACTACTCTCTTATGGATTTAAATTAAAATAACCTGCTCTTCGAGATTCTCGTGGAATTGTCAGTAAATCTTGAGAGAAACTAGCGGCTAAGATGTTACTATATTTTATATATATATATTATGTATGAAATGAAAGAGATGAGTATTATTTCTTGCTACAACAGCATCAGAATAAAATAGATCCTTAAGATTAATAATAACGCACTTTTTATATTCATTTTACCAGAGCATTTGTTGCAATGTATGCTTTAAATTTAATTAAACTCAACAAGAGAGGGTAGAGCATGCACTTTGATATAAAATAATGTCGGGCAATAAACTAATCAGCCGATAAGTGTAATCGCTTTAGCATAATGTAACAATTTAGCATATATATATATATACATATATATCACTTGCAATGATAAAACTTTAGTTTTGCAGTAAAGTAATCTCTCCCGTATAAAAAGCATATTTTATAGTTCGCTGACTTCTCTCGTCTTCACTATATACGTTCATCATCCACTTAAGATACGAGACATTATTTCCAGCATACAATGTTGTTATTTTTCGTTTATTTCGTGCGTCACTATATATTATATACTACACTGACCTCATCTTTATTTCTCTCTCAAATATTTTCTTCATTTTACACATTTAAATGTAACATTAATGTATAAAGGCAAAATTATAATCCGACATTATCTTGTCAGACTTGCTGGCAAGGGAAACTAATATGCAATATTAAAAACTTATAAAAACGCATAGAAAATTGTAGGTAATGCTACAGATATAAATAAAAATAAAAAATAATCAATCTCAGTCATCACATTATATATCTATTGTTATTATAAAAAGTAGGTGAAAAGCTGATTTTAAAAAAATAAAATAGATGAGAAATAGTAGGTAACAGAAAATTGAAACAAATTTGATCAATTGAAAAGGAATGAAAAAATTGAACATACATATATTAGGGTCGATCCTCACATTATATAATTATGTAGTACAAGTGCAATGCACAATATATGTATTTATACAATTTTGATCATACAGCGGATTCAAGAGCCAACTTAACGCGCCGGAGTCACTGACAGGCATTTACCTATATCATTGACCTTAAGCGCAACTTAAGTCAAGGGCTTGTTGGAAATTTTCCAATATGCATGTATAATACCAGTGACTCTTTCGATCCCGCACAATATTCTTACAAATGGACCGACTTGTAAGTATACACGCACGTAACGGCTTCGTCTTTTTATCGTACATTTCACCTTTCTACTTTGCAATCAAGCACTTTCATATTGCTTTCACTTGGCCGATGAAAGTATCGTCCGCAAGCCAAGTAGGCTCTACGTTTTATACACTGTGATCGATAAATATCCTACTCAAATTTTCTGGACGTTTCTCGGTCGACAAACAGGATACACGACCCAGTTAATATTACTACTTTGAGATTAAGTACAAAATTACACTACATTTGTGAAATGTGTAGGGGAGACGCGGCAAATACAGTGTGCCCATAATAGAAAATCCGCGATTAAAAGTAAAATACTACATACAAAACTAAAATATGAGGGATAATAAAATACATCTCACCTAGATCAATATATCTTGTCTGTGCTTTTTCTGCATTGCGGTAAAGTAACATAAGATTAATTATAAATAATGAATTATTGCGATTTTGGGAAGTCGATCCAAAAACTAACTAATCATAAAAATTAGGCAATTAACTTTATTACCTCAATTTTTTCTCATATTTATCATGGAAAACTTAAATTGATATTTTTTAAGTATATGTATTCTCATTTTTCAAGAATTGGCCAATTTTCGTAACACAGCATATTAAATACAACGAATTACAAAAAATAAAGATAATAAAAATACAATCTTAGTTTGGTAACACCCTGTGTATGACAAAATAGTTAGCAGTACAGTATGCAACACTCTGAGCACGAGTGAGACCACATTAACGTCACAGTCCGTTTTCGTCTGTAAGATTCGGAATTCCGAGGCCAGTGAACTCGGCTATAGAGACCTTAACTTTATACAACCTTTGCTTAGAAACCAGGTCGATTACCTCAGCCAATTGAGAATTATAATCGAATTACGATGAGTTGCTACTTTAGTGTCATCGAAATCAGTTTTTCTGCGATAATCATCACTGACATTTTTTATTTATCCGCCTATTTCAAAATACATACATAAGTGATTCTACCTCTTTAAATGTCAAGAGCATTACTTTTCATTTTTGTGAAATTAATTCATAAACATACAAATAAATAATAATATGAAAAATTTATAAAAAAAGACCAATAAAAAAATTAATGAACCCTTCCAATTCTTGAAAACTCATACAGGAAGTTTCGTAAAACGTATAATTATAAGAATCCCTTAATATTTCTGTAACTCTCAATATAAATCCCAATAATTCACAATAACAAAATAGATCTAAAGCCTCTTTACATTTTATAAAATCACTTGAAATCCTCTAAAAATCCTATGAAATTTCCTTAAATCCCTTAAACTGCCTTAAAATTTTACAAAATATAATATAATCAAATATACTCTTGCTGCTTTATGAGATTGAAAAAAGTTGATTCTAAGGATTTAAAATTATAGAATTTCAAATTGAAATCATCATGTAATTTTGTGTCTTATTAATATACGCATATATGTATTTAAATATTATTAATTTCCCACATATGCAATTAATATGTTTCCTGTGCATGTATAATATATTTCTAGTTTGAAATAATGTTAAATCTTAATATTGATACAATTTTAGCGCATGAGACACGTTATATTATACCTCATACTCTATTGCAGAAATTGAGCACTGTGTTTTTTGTGTTTGCTAGAAACTCTCACTCGTTCATCATGGAATCTCGTCCTGAATGGAAAGCTAGGTTTTACAATAGAAAATTATCATCGCTACATAGTGTATAGAATGTGCAGAAAAGCAAACCTATAGCTACGAAGTGCATTCGCGTGCGCAATCCCGATTACACCTGCATCGTCACTATTACTTTAACAGTTACACTTTCTCTCTAACGTCTCATCGCTGTTAGGAGAGAGTAACGCAGTAGGTACTGTTTCGCTCTCTGAGAAAATAATCCTCGTTATAAGTATGCCGATTACTAGAAATGAACATTTCACATATTCAGTAGCCAAGTTTGTAACGGCTAAAAATCATTACTGCTGACTTGGAAAAGAATATAAAAAAAAAATATATATATATATATTTAAATATAAAATAGATATTTATGGTATAGGTATACTTATGGTATACTCTATAAATTTGAACCGCAGCGAAAACCCTACCAAATCAGTGAAATTCGTTGATGAATCAGCGGAATTGCTCTCATAGAGGGCGTGAAATTGAAATAAAATTGAGAATCTACTCTCTAGAAAAAAATAAATTTATGTGAACTTTATTATGGCAACGCGAGGTTTTCAATTCAATAAACGTTCATTATTGTGAATCGTAAAATGAATATTATTGGAACGTCGTCTGATCAAAAAAGATATCTACGTGGGCGAGGAAAAGTGCGGTAAACGCTTAATTTAGCATCGAGATATTCTGTAATGGCCTTGATGCAACGCACATGCACGAATCTGATTGTGAGGTGACTGACCGATACTTACTGCAAGGTTAAGACCATTAATTTTTTGCAAATTGATAAATAATTATCAAAACCTTCTGACGCATTAAAAGCTAGACTGAAAAAATTGCAAAATTAGTTGACACGTGCAGGATCGTTGAGAATGTGCGCGACACATGCAAATGGTAATTTGGCGATCAGAGTAAAGTGTACTGTGCAAGGATCAGTCGCCGCACGAGTTTAGAAATAGTTTTTGCGCACAAAGAGTGTCGACTTTTCTTCCCGCACATCAGATGTATCTATGCAAAAATTGCTGCATCAGGCATACAAATGCAGACATACTATAATAATCATCAGTTATATGTATAGGTATACGACACATATGTAATATTTAGTGCGACACTTAGACCCAGGCCAAACTATGTCTTATTCACAGATTGTCAACTGATAAAGATAGATAGAATTGTTGCGGAATATTTTCTTTGAAAATCTGCACGTTTCATTTTATCTTAAATCCGACACGTGTGTCAATTATGTATTTGTATAATAGTTGCAGACACGATTGATTCAGTAAGAAAAATGCATGCGCGGCAGCCGGAAGTTTATTATACATTGCCAAAAAGGGAACATGTATGCATGCATGCATACATAATTCTCATTAATGATCTCTCAGGTTGCAGGCGAAACATTGCAGTTGGCACTTTCGCAAAATTAACAGTTGGTTGTGGCGAGAAACAATAATGCAGGCAGTCAAAAGTCAAGTTTCACTATTTGAACATTGAAATGAATTTGAACTCCTGTGAAATGTTCGAAAAAAGTTTAATGACGATTGCTACAATTTTTAAAATTAATTATGATGAGTAAGTGATTAATTATATATTTTTTAATTATAGAAATATAGCTGTGTATTGAGTCGTTCTGCAGTTGCAATGAAAAGTAAAGCGTTTCACTAGATTTCTATGCATTCATAGTTTGATTAGCGTCACATAAAAAATAATTCTCGAAATAAACTCTATAAATCAAAAACCAGGTACATATACACGCATCTTACTCCTCTCTATGTGACGATGATCGCTTTCATCCCCGTACCAGTAGAGTTCAGACCCAGCGCTAGTCTTGTTTGGTCGTCGAGGCCAAGTTAACAAAATTACATAAAAAGTGAAGGTGACCTGTGCGCGTGGTGATTCATGGGGGCTGATGCCCTCGTTGTCTGGGTGTTTGGCACGAAGTTAGGGGAAGAGGTTCTCCTCACTCACTCGGTTGGTTGGCCGACCCAACTCCCATTCTTTGTTTTCGAGCTGTTTATCGACTCGAATCGGTAGAAAGTCCCGAACCAGGTTCGAGAACCTGTGGCATGCATGTTTGTTTAGTGATTTATGCCTGATATTTGCTGTTTTTACCAATAAACTCAGTAAAGCCAACAAAAGAAATGAGCTAACAAAATGTACATCACAATCTAGAAAACATATTGCGCGATGTTGCGCGTCGAAAACAGGCAAAACTGAACTTGAACTTGCCAGTATAAGGCTTACAAAACAATTGTTTATCATCTTCTTCACATTGCGCAACTTTAGGGTGACTAGACGTATTCAATTGTTTTGAACGCATAAAAAAAAGTGTAATTTCCCGAAAATGTAAAAAAGATCTTGATTCTATCCCTCGAAATTTCGAGTCACATTTTTAACCATGATTCTTGAACAGTCAAATGTTTTTCTTGTTATACTGTCAATAATTCTTGATTCTTTCAATATGAAGTACGGTGAATATGTTTAATATTCTCATAGTAGTGTGCGATTTAATAATTTTTTCAAGATTCTTGATGATAATACCAAGAAAATATCGTCGAGTCAAGATCTTGAAAGTCAAGATCTCGTTTGAATGCATCACACTACTAGTATGTAATCGCATGAGGTTGATGAGTCGAATGCAATAATGCATCGGAAAGTGGTAAGAATATGTAAGTGCATATATATAACATAATGTGTACAGGAGCATCAGAGATGCGGCGAGAGTGGCTTGGCGCGCACAGCATCGCGGCACGACGCAATCTAATTAGTAGATGTATGGCTCGTTGCGTCGTTGCCTCCGCGGCGATGCCGAAGACATAAGTGGGGAGTCTGAGCCGCCTGCCACCCCGCGCCACACCGCCAAGAAGACAAGCATGTTGCGGCTCTGGAGGGGAGTGCACATAAATTGAACATAAACTTCTCCCTCCGCTTGCTCATTTCCCCCACGGTAACAGCCACCCACCCACCTACGTTCTCGCACGTACACTCTGGAGACTGGATATGCACATGAAATCCTACACAACACACAATCTCTCAACGCGGAGCAGCGTCCACACAGCCTTCTGCTTCTGCAGGCAGCCGCCTTTCCTCATCAAATCGAGTCAGACGACATTGGGCCATTGGGGCCGAGACCGAAACGAACAGCCAACTGAACCAAGTCCGAAGTCGTCGTCAGTACGAATCAGTTCGCAGCGCGACAGTGTACCGAGTGGACGTGATTATCGTCACCTCCCGAAGAGTAAAGTTTTATACGGTGCAGTTAACGTTATCAGTCCTGTCAGTTGAGTTTCAGCATCAGTTAGCGAGATCCCGTCAATAAGAAAACATCTTCTCATCTGAAACATCTTTGGAATAATTTTTCTTCAAGAGATTTACCGACAAATTTTTCTCAAGAAATTTTCCGAAGAATTTTTTTCTTAGCCAAGGCCAGGGTCGTGTGCAACTCTTGAACCCTTCGTGACCTCCGGAAGTGTCGTTTACGCGCTTTCATCATTGAGAACTGTGATTTTAGTTGATTATGCTCAGGACTTGAGCTTTGAATACAGTGATTTTGGAGAACTGCTTTGACTACTCAATATCGCGATTTATCAGCAAAAGTGGACCAAAGTTCGTTCGTGCAGTCGTGCTTAAAGGAACCTTTCAAAATTGGTGAGTAGTCAAGTGAATAATTGTTGTTCATGTTCAACATCACAATTTTGGATTTCTTCACCACTTTTATATTTGGATGTGTTTCGCGCTCCCCGCAAAATTATTAAATCGCAATATCGGATTAACACGTGACCCTAGTCAGGTCTATGAACCGCAGCTGAGAAGATGCAGACGGATTTAGATGCAAAATCCATGATGAATCGATGAATTTAATTTAATTCTGTAAAAAATACTGATAAAAATTACCAATCGGTTATAAAATATGTTACCAGGATTGACGTTGGAATATTAAGATTTTATTGTGAACTTGCAACGATTAGCATTCCTAATTTTACATCATTTGTGTAAATTTGCAGTGAAAGTGTAAAATTAAACCGAGAATCAGCGGACATAAAATTATATGCATAATTGATGTCCTCTGATTCTCGTGATTGTAATTTTCATCAGGATTTTCTACAGTATATTAATTTTGCAAACTTACTATTTTAACCAGCAATTTCAATTGGTTAAAATTAATAAGAAAACCATCACTGTGTTTACTTCTCTGTGACTTTGCAGAATCGCTGGGGGAGGCAAGTCGCAAAAATTCGGATTTGTGTTTAAAACTTGCACACTTGTTTAAAAAAACAGATTTTTACAGTGGTTCTTAAACAAAAGTTTTGCAAACCTTTGAGTCACGTTGACCCGCGGTAATCAAGTTTGAACAATCGCACTCGTATAGCATTTATTAGGATGCATTTCTTGTTCCATTGCAGGCCAGAAATGACTCTCTTATCGTCAGATTGCGATGACGTTTTTCACTTCCCCCGGTTGTAGAAAGCGATAAGGTTTCATAGAAGGAATTAAACATGTATTGAAATCTGAAAATTTCTGCATGCAGTTTTCTTAAAAAACACAAAAATAATCATGTTTAAAATAGGATATTCAAATGTTATGTTAAACATCCATTAATCTCAGTGAAAAGAAATAATTGTTCATAGGCAAAACAAGAGTGCCGCCGATAGAGCTACATAGTTATGAGAATGACGCAAGAGCAGTGATCTCTGTGGAATATACGTGCAGTACGTGATGCAATCGACTTGATAATTCTCTGCTGCGTAGACTCGTGTATACCTTTACAAATGATTAGGGCATGTTCTTACAATAAAGTTCACGAAGAAACCATCGCAGCCGCCGCCGCCGCCGCGATTTAAGTTTTACGGCATATTTATAATTGCCACTAAACTTGCGCAAAGCGTATAGAAAAGTGAACTGTCAGAATTCCAGTTCAGCAACTATTGCTTTACATTATATGTATATGTACTCTTTTGTAATATTCAGAGTGTCGGATAAAAGTAGCCTTGAAAGTTGGCTCAAAACGCAACAGGTTCGATTATACTGCACATATTATATTACATATACATACATTACATACATTACATTGATGCGAGATCCCAGCATGTAAAAATATTCTACATAATTAATAGAATCATTTTTATGCAAAAATTGAATGCTCATTTTTACACATGGACATTATATTATATGTATTAAATGTGATACAAGTTTAATTCAGGAAAATTATTCGGGTGTATATATCATATCAGTCTAATCTGTGACTTGGACATATGTTGAATCATGTGAGAAGTGTAATCTGCGATTCTCGGAACAGAGCCGGAAAACCGGATGTCCAAGGGGAAGTCTGAGAGAACATTATACATACATGTATATGTATGTAGTGGGACGGGTTTGTACGCGACGTCGCGATATTAGACTCGAGATATGTATATGTGAACTGTGTATATGTATAACGAAAAAGAATAAACGAGATGGAGAAGGTTACTGGCACTTGGAGAGAAGACCTCTTACGACAGCTCATGTAATGTGTTAGAGCGCTATACGATTGCGTCATTCGAGGTCGCGGAAACGACGATTCTCTTAATCGAAAAGAAATCCGGAACTTGTTCCTCAATATATCTTCGCGTAATTAGCTACTTTTTTTCAAATGTCACCGGATGTGTCCGTTTTTGATGTGCCTATTTTTGATCAATTAAGAGCAGTACAATAAATCGAGATATAGGTTCCTTGAATTAAAGTATACGCATTAACATTTTCTGATCCGAATTAAATAGATTGTACCGACATATATGTTTCGTGTATTTTACATATAACCTGGACCTTAAAAACTTACAAGGACTTATTTGAGTCTTACAAGGTTCTATACTATTGTCTTCTTAAGTTTTTAATTCATGAAAATCATGTTCGCCATTCATCAGTTCGTTTAATGTTTCTTATTCTTGGATTATGAAGGAAGAAAAAAAAAAATTAAGCCTCGTAGCACGTGACGAGGAGGCTAGCAGCAATCGATCACGATCCTGAAATGAGAGCCCCCTTCCTTCTTTCATTGCTCGCTCCTTCTCCTTTAGACGTCCCTGCTTGCTCTTGATCCCCTTCCACACTTCTTCACCGCTAGACTGTCTATCGCACGCATAAAAGTGGGCCACGGCCTAATTTGCAGAACTCTTTCAACCTCGCAAGTATAAACGGTACATGCAATAAACCCAGTGAATTCGAAGCGAAGGACACACTGGGCTTACTTATGTCATTCGCACTTGAATTGTCCAATCGCTTCCAAATCACTTTCAATAACTCACAATCTTTATCACTGCACATTGTGTAATTTCATGTTAGGAATATACACATATTATTAAATATATTCCTGATAACATCTGTCAATGACTCAGTAGTTCAGTGACTCGTTAAGTTTTAGCATGATTTCAACTGTGTAATCATTTTATGAAATCATTGCCACGAGTAGTATATAAAAGTTTTCTCTCTCTCTCTCTCCCTCTCTCTCTATCGGGCACATCCTTTCTAATATAGAGATCAAGCATATCGGCCGGACTAACGGTACGATCCAAATAGACGATATACGACACTCGCTTATTACTGTATCATGTACATATCCATGCAAGCTACAATGGATATATGCATATATCTATGGATATCTAAAAACACACACACACAGACACCTGAAGATGAACAAATAACATTTCCAAGTATACATTTACATTGCTCGTCCATTGCGTCATCATTATAATTACAAGAATAGATGTTTTCCTCTTTTGGGTCAGATTTCTCTCGAAGCTGGCAAATCATTGCATCATTGATTTCATGCCCTTATTACTTCTTCACTGGTTATATACAGTTAGGGAGTCATAAACATCACCGTTAGATAACGTAATACTGTGTAATACTCTATGATCTAAGTGGAACAAAACAAACAAGTAATGCATGCATCGCATTCAAGAATTCCGTCTCTACTTTGCTTTATCCCCTGATAGTTACCGTTAACTGTCCTATTACGTAGGAATATTGTATATACGCGTGTATTGTATATAAACGATGAGTACCAGTGAATTTTCAAATAGAGCTGTTGAATATAGAAGATAATGATATACCTGAAATAATTCTATATATATATATATATATATATATATA